>CM055116.1:60151349-60428849 GCA_029206835.1 Rana muscosa | reverse complement strand
AATGCAGAAAAGTTATTTGTGTAGTAGACATTCCTTTCCTTTGAACATAAAGTCTAATGCCTGGGGAAGTGGAGGGAAGGCCTCTAGCAAGGAGATGGGCACAAGATGGTAGAGGTAGATTGGCTACCAACAGGTGGGACATAGAAGAAGTGGGACAGGGACTTGTACCATTTGGCGCCAATCAACAGCCAATCACACGACTCCTTACAAGCTTCCTTTAAGGAAATAAGCAGTCTATTATGCTCTATGGCCAGGAACGTGCCCAGAAGCTTGATGGGTAGGACATATCATTCAGAAGCTGGCTAAGTTTGACTTTTTATTGGCTTACGTTCTAGAAGAAAGAGGGGCCTATGAAGCATTATACTCTAAAAAGTGTCCTCACCCTTGAAAGACTACAACTGTTTACTCTACAAACAACATTATATCCTCCGAAACCGCGCTCTGTTAAAGCCCCATTGGTATTCACAGCTGATGCGAGCCAGCCTCACGCTATCAACCCTAATTATGCACCTATAATAAACTCATGCATTGAGGTTGGCAATTCAAATTAGACCCTTCCCAGATGGAGTTAGATACGACATGACCTCATCAGTGATCAAACATCCGTTTTATACCTGAGCGGCCCTCAGGATATAAACACAAGCCTATCGCCCACGCCAGTCCGTAAATCCCCTGACCGCAAATTATCACCCCCCCTGATCTCCAGCTACATTTCACAGCAAATAATTCCAAACTAATGCAGCCCATTTTCACGGCAAGACGTAAGATAACACATTCCTGTGTGCTGGGAAATCTATTTTACAATGAGAACATCAACTGTCTCTGGGTAAATCTGCCAAACAAAAACCCCAGTATGCATTCACGGGAGCAGAAGACTTATCAATGCCTTTTTTTTTTTTTAGCCAAGCGGATAAGCTTGTCTCTTCTCCTATGGCAAAATACAGTGTTTCTGCAAGGAGTTGATAACCACTCTCACTCTCTGTGCTGTCTGCGAGATCACAATCTTCCTCCTCGCGTTTCAAATTGGTGAGGCGTGTAAATACAATATGTTTAAAATAAAAGGTTTTTTTTTTGTATTGTGGAAGAAAAATTCATATTTTGAAGCCAGAACGACATTCTAGACTATCTGCGAAGTACATAGAAAAATAATTCTCTCCAGGGTCAGTTATATACATTGCAAGGACTTTAGCCAACTTTATTGTAGAGTCTTACCTGCTTCTATTTTATAGATACCAAGACAGCGCAGTAACTAATTCAAGCCGACCTCGGGCAGCCATCTTGGGCGCACTTAGTAGAATATCATACTAGAGACTGACCCTGTGCTGGGCAGATTCCCTTTGCTGCTTGGCTGCAGAGAAAGGGACTGGGGAATCTAAGTCCTCAGTCCCTTTCTCTGTCTCAAAAGTGAGACATCAGAAGTCTGTTTTGACCCCTCATATTTCACCAAAGCCCCCCCAACTGGGCTCCTAAAAAAATGGAAGAAAACAATAATAAAATACTGTAAAAAATAATAAAATTGTAAAAAAATATATAATAAAAAAATATATAAAAAATTAACTACTGACACCAATCTCTGCCCTTCTGACATCATCCACTGCTTAACTGACACCAACCTCTGCCCTACTGACATCGTACACTGCTCTACCGACACTGTCCATTGCCCTATACAGTATATATATACACACACACATGTGTTTGAGACTTGGGGTACACACCCTAATGCAATAGGCTGCGCACACCTATGGGTATTGCAATTTAGGCCTCACACACACCGGACATTTTGTTAACTCACTTAGAGTCCCTTCCTCTTGGCAGCAGCGTTTTGATGAATAAAAAAACAAAAAAAACATTGGCACTTGAAAACGCCAGTAATATGTTTAGGCGTGTGGTTAGGCCTGTCTGGTGCTTGTGCGTTAATGAATGTAATTGGCCAGAATAATAATTTATTCTGACCACTAAAATTAATTAATGCTCAAGCGCTAAACGCACTTAGTGCTTGGGCTCGTTTGCACGCATTTAGGCATGTCAAGCATTTTTCCTGCCAAAGATTTGCTGCTCCTGGACACACTGGCAGTGTTTTTTTTTTCTTCCTCTAAACGCCCCTGCCAAATGCCCCTAGAAGTAGCAGAAAAAATGTCCAGTGTGCTTAAGGGTTTGTATGTAGCACTTACCCCCGAAAGAGCTGCTGTTTTCTTGGGTCCCCTGTTACCAGAGCCCATGTTTCTGTAAGCAGCGCCACAGTCTCCAACACATACAAAAATATGTATATGATAATACTTCATTAAGAAAATAGAAATGGCAGTAACCCCTCAAGTAAATAAGTAAAACAGTAGCAAGATACAATTGCTAATAAGCAAACAGACCAGAGAATGACCTCCAAACACTATACTTAAGGAGGTTCTGTCTAAGTGCTAATATAATAGTTCTGCAGTCTCTCTTTCCCTTTCCCTACCAGCCAGCACGTTGGGGCCCAAATACATTGTTGGAGAGCTCAGATAAAGTTCCTCGGGTAAAGGCACTTTAATAGCATGCAGTAGGGTTTGACCAGTGGCCTCCTAGGGCAAGGACTTGTCTCCTTCTGTTCCTCGTTGGCTGCTTAACAGAGTCAATGGCAGCAGCATCCTCTCCAACAATTATAATCATGGTGTGATTGCTAAAAAAAAAAGCTTTGAACCCTTTTTGAAGATCCTGGTGTGCTGGTGGCATATGTCTCGCTTTGAACATTCTTGGTTCCAACCCGTAGCCACTATAGCACTAATCAGCTACAGCTACTACAGCTAGTTTCAAATGCAATATTGCCCACACACACGTTCCTGAAAATGGCTATTCGGTAATACTGGGTGCTGTAATGACCACAGGCTGGAAACCATAGACAATCCAAGTGGAAAAATGTCATCAGCACATCGAGAATTCCTTAAAAAGGGTCCAAAGCTTTAATTTCGTGGTCACATGGTAAACATAACGCAAGGTTTTGGAGCCACACAGGGCCCCTTCATCAGGCAAGTGACAAAGTCTCTTGCCTGAAAACGGGGCCCTGCTTGGCTCCGAATCATTGCATTATGTTTACCGTGAGACAACAAAAATAAAGCTTTGGATCCTTTTTGAGGAATCCTTGGTGGGCCGATGACAGTTCTTCACTTACAGCTTATTTCAGGAACAGGTGTGTTTGAACTCCCCAACAATCAGAAGGCAACACCGCTCAGCAACAGTTATGTTCTCCCCAACGATCAGGCAGTAGCACTAGTCAGTGACAGTGACATTCTCATGCACCAAGAGATGTCCGCTACACCACCTCTCTGCATCCCTGATGTGGTGGTAAAAGTTCTGTTAGCAGTCTGCTGCATGGTCTGTCTCCCACAATGTCTTCACCCACTCTGTCCTGAGCCCAGGAACAGTCTTTCCCTTTCCTCTCCACCCAGCCCCAGTCATACAGGCTCAGTCTGCCTGGGAACTACATCCCCCACAAGTCTCCGTTTCTTCCAGCAGGCTCTTGTTGTCCCAGTGTGCACAGCAGCCCATGTCCCCTTTCCCTGTGTTCTCCTGGTGGTGAGTGGTGCTTATCTCCAATTATCTGTCTTTCTACAGGTCCTCCTGTGCTTGAGAGGAGAGGAAGTGGGAGGCAGCAGCAGTGATAGTAGCCCAGTCCCTGTTGCTAGACAGAGCAGCACTGTGGACCAGAGGCCAATCTAAGGATGTATGTTCCATATCTGGCCGATCCCTGTATAAGCTGGAAATCACAGTAGTAGGCACCACTACTTCAGTGATCTCTGCTATCTTCCAGGTCCCATGCCAAGTGGCTGCCCTGGTGCTTACTGAACACAGGAGGCCAGAACAGGCGCCATTCACAGAACACTTTACATTTTCTCAATGAATGCAAAGTTTTCTCTGATTGGAAGAGGTAGAGAAGGTGACATCACAACCCTGTCTCACCACCTTGTCCAATTCCAGTGGCCAGGATAAATTAATATTTTAGACAGTAGAATGATGTAGCAACATGGACTACAATCATAAAGCACCGTACCTCCCAGTATCTAAAATTGGATTTTGTCCAAGGTTAACTTAGTCTGAGGTGGTTTGTCCCTATTCTGGGTTCTTGGCCATGTTCTTTTTTTCATTTTTTTCATCATCCATTGGGATACCCTCTGTCCACATCCACAATGATGTGGACCTGGGATGTTCCATCATCCACTACTGTGGACTAGGGATGTCCCATTATCCACAACTGGCCTCCCCCACCCTTTGGGTTAACCCCGTTCTCCTATACGGATGAACTGAGGCCTTTAGACAAATTAGAGATACATATATAGGGTTTTTGTTTATGTCTTTTTTGATTATTTTTGTACAATTGTAAACCATGCAAATGCCTGTACTTCCAATGCATTGCGTGGGAATCACCACAATCTTTGGATTATTGTAAATCTGTATTGTAAATGCTGTTTAGGTATTTATACATAATAGCATTGTTATGTTTAATTAGTGTATTTCCTATGGTGAAGGTATCCCTATCATGGAAAGTGCTCTTTATTGGGATCGTCTTTAACCCCCAGGAAGTCTTGGATTCTTGGCCTACTCTGTGGGCCGGCTCCGGGACTCCTGGGGTGTACAGCTCTTTCCCAATTCTCATTCTTGCATGTCATTTCCCCCCTGTCTCCTTTTCCCATACGTTGCCAGTAAGAGGTCAGGGCGTTTTTCGCCTCTCCTCCTTTAACCCCCTTTTTTGAGGTATTTATACATCGATTAAGGTTCCTGGCAACGATGGTTTTTGTCCTTATGTTTCTGCCCCCTATAAAGTTATTGTTTTGGGGCAGATCATTACTTGGAATAGTGGTTTCACTTTTCCTGTGGCTTAGGTCCATATACTGCGGGTTTTTTTGGGGCATTTTTTCTTCCCCTTTTTCCGGGATTCAGGAGCGCCCATAACTATTATGGCCGTCGAGGCATTTCCGGTGATGCATTAAACACCGGAGATGATGTCAGCCTTGGGGTCTGGAATACCCACTTCCAATATGGCCACTGAGCCACTTCTGGTAACCAGGAAGTGACGTCATTGCGTTCCGTCGTACGGACAGAGCGTGTGTCGGCCGCCTTTGATGACGCGGCTCTCTCACTTATGCGCCGCTTGTTCCCCATGAGGAGACAGTGGCGTTGGGGGAGCGGCGTCATCGTTTGGAACGGAGATAGGTGAGTATTTAAGGGCGCCAAGGGGAGTCAATGGTGTCATTTCCCCTCCACAGCCAGAGAGCTGTAGGAGGTATATTACATGGTACTAAGGGCAGAGGAAGCTATTTTGACAAGATCAGGTCCCGGTTGGACCGAATTATGCCTTTTCTCTGGAACTTTGGGCCGGCCTCTTTGGATCATATCTACGGGACCTCTGCGTTTATCCTTTTTGGATACCTTTTCTCTGGAACTTTGGGCCGGCCTCTTTGGATCATATCTACGGGACCTCTGCGTTTATCCTTTTTGGATACCTTTTCTCTGGAACTTTGGGCCGGCCTCTTTGGATCATATCTACGGGACCTCTGCGTTTATCCTTTTTGGATACATGGGTGAGTGGCGGAATCAGCCTAATTTTCATTCATGAATTCATTTGGAGATATATTTTCTTTCAACATTGTCCCCTTTTCTCCCCCTTTTTTGTTGCCCCGGTATAGCTTTTGCATGTTTTCAAACACCATTGATTGGATCCTAAGTATCCTTCTCCCCTATGGGATCTATAGACAGGGAGGTTTTCTCTTTCACATGCCAGATGAGAAATGAGCGCCCCCTTTGGGACCACCATGGGAAATGCAGTTACCTACAGTTGACATATGAAAAGTGAGTTACAATGCCATTACACTCTATAGGTGTGGGATTGTGGTTCTCCCCTTTTTGTGATGTTTGATGGGAATTCGTTTTCTTGATCTATTGTAGATTTTGATACTATAATTTTCCTTGAGGAAGAATGTTACACATTTGAAACGCGATGGATCACCCGCTCTCACCATCACCAGTTGATCTGGTGACTGTCATTTGAGGACAGATAGTATCATTATAACATCTAGATTTCAATCACTGTTTATGTTTTTAATATTTGTATATCATGATATTTTCTATCTTCTTGATTATGTGTTTATAATATGTGTGTTGCCTTAATATGTGTGTTGCCTTAAAAATCCCGCCTTCAGAGGTTATTCCTATCTTTTAATTGCTTTGCACGATTGGGTGCCAGGACTGCATATCCCAGGGATCTTTGCTGCTTTTAGGAAGATTGCTGGGAGTAGCTATAAAAAAAGCAGAAAGCCAGTGCGGGGTCGCTTCCTTCCGGGGCCTGATGGAAGATGGACCTCTCCGTTCAACAGAGGAGAGGAAATCGTGGCCTACCACACGGAGTTCCACCCTCCAACCCGTAACCTGAAGAGCCTAGCTCTGTTGTTTGCTGTCGGACATCCTTCCAGCACCACATCGGTCACCTGCCTTTCGGCGTGTCAAGCTTCACTACGGGAGATCGAGACAGCGGGTCCGCTGCACGAGTGTCGCTACATGAGTTCCTGTACGGAAGACATCAGAGCGGTCTGGTCGTTGGTGAAAGGGTAAATCGCCCCAACCTTTATCCATCCTTTGTCACTGTTACACTAAGACACTTTGCACGGAAATCTTTACTCCAGAAATACTTTACTGCATTTACTTGAACACTGTGCTTAGTCATCTTTATCCTTCCTCCCTACAAGAAATCTACTGTTTCCCACTATGCCTAATCAGATTACAGTTAACAAGCTCCTACATGCCGGTAAAGAACATCAGATCTGCAACATGGACTCTGTTGCCATTACTGATAGAAAGGCCACTATATTATCATTTATAGACCTGTTCTCCCTTCTTAGGATAACATTACAGGCTGGCTAGGTTCTATCTTCTACAGAGTGGCAGTATAATCAGTTAGCTGAAATATCCATCTAGGGGGTGACTTTATCTCTCAAGGAAGTGTGTGTGTGTGTGTATGTGTATATATATATATATATATATATATATATATATATATATATATATATATACACACACACATACACACACACATACATACACTGTATATATATATATATATATATATATATATATATATAGATAGATATAGTACTGTCACTGTTAATATTTGCCTTGTGTCTTTTGGAGGAATTATTTTGCTGAGTTGGCGCTGTTGCCTAGCACGCAGCAGATCTGTTACCTCCTCTTTGTGACAACGTTTCACATTATTTGTTCAACTTAAACACACAGAGTTGTCTGATTATTACTCTACAGTGATACAAGAATGTGTCTGAACCCAGAGTGTCAGGTGGGTTGGAAGGTTTACCAGGTCATGGTCGTGCACATTAGCAGGTAATTCTAAGCAGTCCTCTAGGGGGCCATGCTACAATCAGTTTACTCTCAATGCCATTGCATAAACACGAGTAATTTTGCTTGATTTTATGCCATCTCCTGGTAGAAAGATCCAGCATAGATAGGAGTACTTTAATACGCCAGTGTGTAGGAGGCCTAAGACACTGGATTACATGAGAGCCAGGCAATTAGCAATTTGAAAAGAAGAGGACAGACTGCATATTCATCTCAGCTCAGGTGGTGCCATAGCTGGCAATCAAAAAAAAAAAAAAGAGCATGCATTACCTTCGATTTCGTCCTTCTACTAATCAGATTGACTGACTCAAGCTCTCCTTTAAAAGGTTAATAAATAAGAATCCTGCAAATACCAATTGATGAGGAGATAAGGGCAAAGTCTGCAAAGGCCAGAAACTCAGTATTGAAATGACTGTGTCTCTTCTCCCGGAGATAGCGGGAGCCCGGTATTACCCTATACACTTGAGATGGAGAGAGATTTCAGCAGATCAATAACTTCTTCATCTTTATGAACTTTTCAACATAAATAGTGTTAATCTCGAGGATTGAGGGCACCCTGGAATGTCGGCTCCTTCCCTGCCTGCTTCCAGGGAATCAGATTCTTCCTAAATGATGGCCACCAAGTGTCCTTAAAGTACATCCAGTTTAGGCAGGCTGTTTGCCGGATTTCTGATGGTGTCCCCTTGTTACAGAGAAGGAAGGTAAGATCCTGGACACGGAGACTTCATTTTTAACCGCTTGCTAAGACGCCACTGTGATTTCACTGCGGCAGATCGGCTCATACAAGCACAATCACGTACCTGTACATCGCGGCTTTCTTTCAGGTCCGCTTGTGTATGGACGCGTGCACCCAGAAGCTTCAGCTGCCATTTGCTAAAGCACAAGTCGAATAGGGGTTCCCGCCCAATGATTTATGTCCGGCACCTCCTGCTGATTGAATGAGCGAATAACAGAAGGGAGCCATGTGCTGGTAAACAACACAGAGCTCTCTACAGACAGCAGCAATGTGCCGGTTGTTTATTCCCTGAAAAGCAGGGAGTAAAAACCGGCACACCGCTTAGTGAAAACAGCATAGAATTTGTTTGGCACACAATTAACCCCTTGATTGCCCCTAGATGTTAACCCCTTTCCAGCCAGTGTCATTAGTACAGTGACAGTGTATATTATTAGCACTGATCACTGTATTAGTGCCACTTGTGATGTCAGTATGTTAGTCAGTTCCCCCCCTGCGTCAGTTAGTGTCACAGTCCCACTGTACGTCACTGATCACCGTCATTACCAATATCAAAACGTCCACCCCAAACTCGCTCATCCATGTCTTTATGGATTGGACCTTGCTTTGTCCACTGGTCCACATCATTTGGTGGAGGGGGGATTATGGTGTGGGGTTGTTTTTCAGTGGTTGGGTTTGGCCCCTTAGTTCCAGTGAAGGGAAATCTTAAAGCATCAGCATACCAAGACATTTTGGACAATTTCATGCTCCCAACTTTGTGAGAACAGTTTGGGGATAGCCCCTTCCTGTTCCAACATGACTGTGCACCAGTGCACAAAGCAAGGTCCATAAAGACATGGATGAGCAAGTTTGGGGTGGAGGAACTGACCTCAACCCAATAGAACACATTTAAGATGAATTTGAGCGGAGACTGCGAGTCAGGCCCTCGTCCAACATCAGTGCCTGACCTCACAAATGCACTTCTGGAAGAATGGTCAAACATTCCCATAGACACACTCCTAAACCTTGTGGACAGCCTTCCCAGAAGAGTTGAAGCTGTTATAGCTGCAAAAGGTGAGCCAATTCAATATTGAACCCTACGAATTAAGACTGGGATGCCATTACAGTTCATGTGTGTGTAAAGGCAGACGTCCCAATCAGCGGTGGCCCATCCATTAGGGGCGCACAGGTGCCGCCCCCACTTATCTATGAGTCCGGCCCCCTGTTCTACATGCAGTGCACCGGACGCATGGATTCCAATGAGGGGGGTGTTTTTTTTTAAGAACGTGATTAGAGCCAGATGCTCTAATAGGTTTTAAAAAAGGGTGGGCTCGGGGCGCAGAGCACTGCGCCCTGAGCCCAACCAGTTGTGTGGCAATAGCGAATGAATATTCGCTATTCTCACACTGATCCTCCTCCCGGCCAATCGGGAAGCGGGTCCTGAGACCCGATCCTATTATTATTATTTTATATATATATATATATATATATATATATATATATATAAATATAAAAATAACCTTCACACTAAACAGTAGCTATACTCTAAGTTACAATGGCACAGCTCTTAATGTGTAAACTATTTAGAGCATTGAATTTTCTCCGTTTCTGGAAAGGTTACTCATTTCTGAGTATGCTGATCACATAAACCGAGAGTCATTTGGCGTGTGTAGATACGAGGAAATATCCCAAAGCCCATTCCTGCAAAACTCTGCACCTGTTACAAATTGAGATCTAAAAAAGTGACAACAGTAACCTTTTTTTTAAATGTTTTAACTAGGAACTTAGGCTAATTAATTGGCGATTGGTGGGCTAATAAAGCAATTTAAAGAGGAAGTAAACCCTGATGGGTTTTACTTCCTCTTTAGCCCGCTGCAAATGAAAAGCATAATGGGCTAGTATGCATCGCATACTAGCCCATTATGTGCCACTTACCTGCAAAAGAATCCAGCGATGTCCCCAGAGTAGGCAGCGTCCATCTTCTGTCTCCTCTTCCTTCCGGGCCGCTGACTCCGGCTCTGTGATTCGCCGGAGCCGCGTGACGTCACTCCCGCACATGCGCACGGGAGCCGCAATTCACGGCACAGGCTGGGGAAGAAACGGCACTTAGTTTTGTTTCTTCCCCGCGCTTGCGCAGTGAAGATTTTTGGCGGACTACAAGTGTTTCAAATTTACTTATCTTTTTTCCCAAGTACAAAAAACTTTTACATTTATACAAAATTCGCTTACAAATACATTGTTCCCATTAATTATTCGATATACCGAATCATGGTATCTACAAGTTACTTATCGTTCAAAAACAGTATACCATCCGTCAATTGACTACATTTACCTTCCATATCCATTCGTCCTAGCATTCATTCACACACAAAAAAAAAGGGAGGTGTTAAAGATTTAATCCCCCCCGTCCCCCGTCCCCCTTCTCCTCTCCTCTACAAGTGAAATAACTCCTAAACGGCGCACGTTTAGGAGATATTTCCACTACCTATAGGTAAGCCTTCTTCTAGGCTTACCTATAGGTAGAAGTCCAACAAGTGGGTTTACAACAACTTTAATAGACATTGCTCTTTTGTGGGTTCTTTACTGTAGCCAGAATTCAGAGAGCATGTCACAGGGTCACTGCCAGTGTACTTGTTGAAGGCTTTGCTGTTGAGGTTCCTCATATTTTTTTATATCACCAATCACAGCCACGTTTTCAGGTCAGGTCTGTGACAAACGTCTTAGCGCTGGAAAGATCTTTCCATCGATACCAAATCCCAAAGTTGACAAGTTGTCATGGACCTAAACCGCCACTAGATGTCAGCATATCATAAAACAATAGCAACCTGATACACTCTTTGGAAGGTTCTCTTTGGAACTGAAGGTGGACCATTTTTTCATCTTTCCATCTATTAAATCTTCTGCCCTTGTTGTTTTAACTTTGGAAAGTAAAACATTTTTTTCTGCCAGTAAATACCTGATACAGCCCACTTCCTGTTTTTTGTCTGGTAAAACGCCTAGGCTTATGACATCATGCACAGCTATCTCTATCACTCTCGTGAGAGTTTGCCAGGAAGGGAGGGGGGATGAGTCATAATTGGGCCAATGAGAGCTGCAGAGCTGGAGGTGTGCCTCTGTGTGTCTGTGTAAATCCAGGAAGTGAACAGGCAGCAGCGTCAGTTGCCCACAGTTAAAATGGCTGCAGCCAGACTTAGTGGAGGGAGATTTCTGCAGCATTTTTGGCAAGAACAGCATCACAGTATATATAAAATAATATGCAAAGTGGTTGGAGGGAAGCTTCAGAATGGCAAAGATGTTTTTATTACAAATTATGTGAGCAGACTACAGTTCCTTTTGAACTAACTCACACTAAATAGGAGGGGAGTATAGAGGGAGATACCAAGCCTCAAAGGAAACAAGCTGTCCTGACCCTAAACCCCCACTAGATGTCAGCATACTATAAAACAATAGCAAACCGATACAGTCTTTGGGAGGGTCTCTTTGGAACCGAACTTAAGCCCTGTACACACGATCGGATAACCTATGGATTTTCATCCGATGGATTTGTCCATCGGATATCCAATGAAACTGTTTTCCATCAGTCTTGCCCACACACCATCAGTCAAAAAACCGACCGTTCCAAATGCGGTGACGTAAAACACTCAGATGAGCCGAGAAAAATTAAGTTTAATGCTTCTGAGCATGCGTCCAATTGAATCTGAGCATGCGTGGGTTTTTGATCCGATGGACTTGCCCATAGACGATCAGAGTTTTCGATCGGTTTTTTATCCATCAGAAAAATTTAAAACATGTTCTATTTTTTAAAACCGATGGAAAAAAGACCGATGGGTCCCATACACGATCGGTTTGTCTGATGAAAAGAATCCATCGGACGAAAATCCATAGGATATCCGATCGTGTGTACAGGGCTTAACTCACACTAAACAGGAGGGGAGGACATAGTGATATACCAAATCCCAAAATAAACAAGTTGTGGTGACCGTAAACTCCCACTAGATGTCAGCATACTATAAAACAATAGCAACCTGATACACTTCACACGTACAGAATGAATAGAGGTGGGACAGCCCGGCCATATTGATTACATAGCCAATGTTACATCCACCTGTTATTTTTTATTTCATTCCTATGGAGTCCTGCAACCTCCGCTAACCCATCACTACACACATTCGCCGCTCTGAGAAGGAGGAGCCAAAAACCCTATTTTGTAAATGCTAGCACTGAACGCTGCAAAATGTTGCGCGGTGTCCGGTGTGCAGGCGTTGGTGCCGTTGTGCCGAAATTTTATGGGATTTTGAAAAAATCCCCCTTATATCTTCTACAGCTATCGTTCGATACAATGTATTCTCCTGAGAATGAATGATATGAAATCCACACAATTCCGTACTTTCCTGATATCCGCAATCCGCCGCCATCCCAATCCTAAATGACAGAAGTCGCCGTTCATACTGCGGGGGGATAATTGTCTATTTAAGGATTTTTTTTCTCCCCTGCCCCCCCTTTAAGATATCAGATTCCCATAATAATCCGAAGACACCCCCCCCTCCCCCAATGATGGTCTTTAGTTAAATGAAATGGTTGGTGCTTGATTGAAGTGCCGCCATAAATATGAAAGCTTTTCTAACCTTCGGAGCATTAAAAGGGCGAACGCTCAAAGAGCGAGCGATCCGCGGTGGAGAAAGCCCAGGACGCATTTCTCTGGCCGCGTCGCCCTCGCAGACAATGCGTTCCTTCCATTATCTCAGTGACCTTTCACAGACAGCTGATAAAGCGGGTCACCGGAATGGCTGCTTTTAGAGGAAAATGATAGGCCGGCGACCTTTGACTTTATTCATGGAGCAGATAACAAAAACTGGCGGGATGGTTTTGTTTTTTTTCTGTTAAAGCCGAGCCCGAGCCTGCCCTTCAATCTAGCAAGATCCTCTCCTGTACTGAAGTTGCTTACTTTGATTTCACTGCACACTGTAAGCTTCTCACAGTGTGCACCAGAAGCTGCAGGAAGTCTTTTCCTGGCTGGAGGACATCCAGCATCATCTAGCGCTTTCCTCCCAAGCCTGACAGCCCCTGGCCCACCCCCTCTTCATTCATTGGATTCCAGATTATTCAATGACGGAGGCGCAGAATAACATGTGGGCATTTCTACATTCAAATTCAGCCTGTCTAGGAAGGTCCACTCCTCCAGGGTGACACCCACTTATCAAGGCAGTTTGATATTTCCATAACCCCTCCCATAAGCCGGCTTACTGCTTGCATCAGAACTCAGGGCTCCGGGGAGAAGTACTGAGACAGGTACTGATGACACCAATGATGGGACACTATTCCTTCCACTGATACCAATGATGGGGCACTATTCCTCCCACTGATACCAATGATGGGGCACTATTCCTCCCACTGATACCAATGATGGGGCACTATTCCTCCCACTGATACCAATGATGGGGCACTATTCCTCCCACTGATACCAATGATGGGGCACTATTCCTCCCACTGATACCAATGATGGAGAACTATTCCTCCCACTGATACCAATGATGGGGCACTATTCCTCCCACTGACACCAATGATGGGGCACTATTCCTCCCACTGATACCAATGATGAGGCACTATTCCTCCTACTGACACCAATGATGGGGCACTATTTTTCCCACTGATACCAATGATGGGGCACTATTTCTCCAACTGATACCAATGATGTGGCACGATTCCTCCCACTGATACCAATGATGGGGCACTATTCCTCCCACTGATACCAATGATGAGGCACTATTCCTCCCACTGATACCAATGATGGGGCACTATTCCTCCCACTGATACCAATGATGAGGCACTATTCCTCCTACTGACACCAATGATGGGGCACTATTTCTCCCACTGATACCAATGATGTGGCACGATTCCTCCCACTGATACCAATGATGGGGCACTATTCCTCCCACTGATACCAATGATGAGGCACTATTCCTCCCACTGATACCAATGATGTGGCATGATTCCTCCCACTGACACCAATGATGGGGCACTATTCCTTTCACTGATACCAATGATGGGGCACTATTTCTCCAACTGATACCAATGATGTGGCACGATTCCTCCCACTGACACCAATGATGGGGCACTATTCCTTCCACTGATACCAATGATGGGACACTATTCCTTCCACTGACACCAATGATGGGACACTATTGATCTTTTATTGAAAAGAATCAAGCAACCAATTTTTATACAAAAGTAAAAAACAAAACCATAGTACAAAACTTCAACAGAAAACAAAGGAATACACATCCATGTTCAGAATATATACAATATACACATAATCCACTACCAAAACATCCCTAGAAAACTATCTACATAAAGCAGCAGAGAGGGCCTAAGAGGCACAACCCATCACCTATGTACGCAGCCATTTATCAAAAATTCATCAAAAATACTGATAATCTAGGGTGATAAGGAGACAGACAGCCACACCCGGGAAAGAGACTCCTGGCAGTCAGGGAGGCCTGAAACCCCTCCACGCCTTCAACCAAGCCCCCTGACCCCGCTTGTCTCTCTCAAGCTCCCGAATCTTCCCCACCTCATGCAAAATGTCATACACCACCACCTCAACAGGAAGGAGTTTTTGCCGAATGCTGACCTGACACCGTGCGTTCCAGGTGAAATAACGGACTACTAGGCTAACTAAAAAAAGTGTATCCAAACAAAAAACTCCACCGGTATTGAATGCTCCGTACACCCACTCAGCATAACCCAGCCTGGAGAGGAAAGGAACACCGAGGGCCCGCCCCACCTGTTTATACACCTCTATGTTAAAAGGGCAATGAAGCAGAAAATGATCCATAGTCTCCTCCTCATCTGCACACTCCTCCCGAGGACAGCTACGATCCATCCCACTGCGGAATTTCAAATTGCCCCGAACATAGAGCTTCCCATGGAAGCACAACCAGGCCAGATCCCTAAATTTAGGGGGTACTCTATCCAAATTAATCAGTCTTAACCCCGCCCTCAAAACTGGGCCCGGGCAATCCCTTAAGGCCAGTGGGTCATGAAAGACTTCGCTCAAGACTGGACTCATAAGGACTTTCCTTGGAACCGATCTGAGATCTTCAGCCGACAATCGCCACTGCCGCAGTAACTTCAGGCACGGAGCGACATAGGCTGGTAGCTGACCACGATGACCCCTGCGATTCTTCACTTGGCCACCTTCTTCCCAAAGTCGTAGAAAAGGCCTAAACCAAGATCTAAATATGCCTACCCATCCAGGAGGTTCCACTGCAAGCATATTACCAATGTTAAACTTGAGAAACAGCAGTGAAAAGAAAAGAACTGGGTTGACCATACCTAAGCCACCCTCCCTCCTGGATAGGTAGGTGACATTCCTCTTGATGGGGTTCAGTCTGTTCCCCCACAGCATCTGGAAGAACACACTACTGACCCTAGCATAGAGAGACACTGGCAAGATGCAGACAAAGCTGACATACAAGAAGATCGGAATCAGGTAAGTCTTAATCAGATCAACCCTTTCCCTCATAGATAACTTCCATCTCTTCCAGCTGACCACCTTAGTATTGGCAATTTCCAGTCTGCCTTCCCAGTTTTTGAGGCCATAATCGCCGGGTCCAAATTCAATGCCTAGTATCTTAATTCTTTCCTGAGGCACTGGAAAGGTGTCCGGGAGATCAAAACCCTCACCATCCTTTCCCATCCAGAAAACTTCAGTCTTTTCCTGATTGATCTTGGAGCCTGATGCTTCAGAATACCGTGATGTCAGAGAGACCACCTCCTCCGCTTCATCCGTCCCAGTGACAATCACCGACACATCATCCGCATAGGCAACAACCCTCAATGGCGGCTCACCCGGGAGCCCCACTGGTACCCCACACAACATGCCGCTCTCTAGCCTCCTGATGAAGGGGTCGATTGCAAACACATAGAGCAGGGGACTCAGGGGACAACCCTGGCGCACCCCGGAGCCAACCCCAAAGGACTGTCCAACCCAACCATTAACAAGAGGGAAGCTTTCTGCCCCCTTATACAAGACTTTCAGCCAATCGACAAAACCACCCGGCAGACCGTACTTACTAAGGAGCAACCACAGGTACTCATGGTTAACACGATCAAAAGCCTTTGCCTGATCCAATGTCAGCAAATACTTTCCCCAGCCTGCAGCCCTGCACCGCTCCAAGGCCTCCCGGACAGCTAAAACCGCTGTGAAGGTGCTCCTACCCTGGACCGAACAGTGCTGATGGCGAGAAAGCAAAGACTCTGCCACTGACGATAGGCGCCAGAAAAATATCTTTGCCAGTATCTTTCTATCGACATTAAGAAGGCTGATGGGGCGCCAATTCTCAATCATCGAAGGATCTTTACCCTTTGAAAGAAGAATCACAGCCGAGTGCCTCATGGAAGGGGAAAGCACCCCCTCAGCAAGGCAACTGTTAAAAACCTCTACCAAATGCGGGGCCAGAATAGACTTAAAGGCTTTGTAAAACTCAGCCGTCAAGCCATCCGGTCCAGGCGACTTTTTGATGGCAAGCTGTTCAATTGCCCTCATCACCTCTTCGACTGTGATCTCCTCTGTCAAATTCATCAATGGAACATCTCCACCATTTAGACCTGGAGTAGAGTCCAAAAAGCTTTCCATCTTGTCACGATCAAGCTCTTTCCTCCCAAGAAGGTCGGCATAAAAGGACCTCATGACCTCCAGAATCCCTGACCTGGACTTTGTCAAGGAACCTGTACTGTCCTTAAGGCCAACGACCGTTTTAACAGCTACACCTTGTTTGCAGTTCTGGTAAGGGTCAGGCGAGTGGTACTTCCCATAGTCCCTCTCCAGAACCAAAGAGGCATGCCGGTCATATTGACACTTCCTGAGAAGGAGTTTCACTTCGGAGATTGCCCCAGGATCTCCTCCTCTCGAGACAAGAATATCCAGCTTCCTCCGTAAACGTTGGTAGGTCATGTATTTATTAAACTGATTTCTATTGGCTAGGCCCCTGAAGAATCCAGCGATCCTCTTTTTGGTCAGCTCCCACCACTCAGCCTTGCTGCTACAAAAGTCCAGGATGGTCACCTGTGCCTGAAAGAATTCCTCAAAGGATTGTCTAACATGTTCTTCCTTGAGTAGTGTCGAATTTAATCTCCAGATGCCCTTGCCCCTCTGAGGGGCGTCTGAAGCATTCAGTACCACAGATAGCATACAGTGATCAGAGAACTCTACTGCCTGCACCACTGGGGGCGAGAAAGCAGAGGCCTCCTTAAAAAAAAAACTATCTATCCTACTCTGACTATTACCACGATGAAAAGTGAACCCGGTGTCATCTGGGAGGTGCTTAATGTGCACATCCACAAGACCAGCATCCCTAACCATACTATTTAAAAAAACGCTATCATATCCCAGCCTGTCCTTGAAGTCCTTCCTGTCCTTGGGCCTAGTTATTGTATTAAAGTCACCTCCAAAGACCACTTGCCGGGATGTAAAAAGAAATGGCTTGATCCTTGTAAAAAGGCATTTCCTGTCCCACTTTGTGTGCGGCCCATAAACATTGATTAGGCGCAGGTCCTGCCCTCCCACAAGGACGTCTAAGACCATACATCTCCCAATCTCCACCTCAATAACCCGCCGGACAGTTACCATGCCGGTTTTAAACAACACCGCCACACCGCCGTAAGGCTCGGCCGCAAGAGACCAGTAAGATGGACCATACCTCCACTCTCTCTTGGCCATATGAATATCTGCCAAGGAGGTGAGCCTAGTCTCTTGCAAAAATAAAATTTCAGCATCTAATTGGCTGAACAAAAAGAAGGCCATAGAACGAGCTCTTACTGACTTAATGCTGGCGACATTAATTGTCACCACTTTTAACGGAGGGGGAACCGCCATTTGGGTTATTGGGTGGATTGCTTCTTAGCTCCCCTCTGCTGCTCATCACCAGAAGCCTCTCTCTTTCTAGAGGCCGCCTCAAAGTCCATTTCGGAATCGGAACTTCTCTCAGAAGAAGCTCCGGATGAAGAAATATCCCACTTGGAGGACCTATGACGGCTGGAGACAGGAACCGGAGCTTCTCGTCCCCGTTCCGTCCTCACCGCCTGCCTCTTCCGCCTCCCAACCTTCCTTCTCTCCTCCAGGTACCGCAGGTCAGCCTCAGAGATGCCCTCATCTCTTATTTTTTTCTTTAAAGTCTTTCCACAAGACTTCTTTACAGAGGAAGGGGCGCCCTTTTTAGTACACGCTGGTGGGGGGGTGATCCCTTTAAGTCAGACTCGGGAGGGGTAGACTCCTGGGGGGTAACAGACTCGGGGGGCACAGACTTGGAAGGTTCCGACACAAGAGGAGAGGGTACAGTAGGCTGGGGGGACACAGAGACAGAAACAGAAGGAGTACTTACAGACACAGGAGGGGTGGCCACAGGAACTGGAGAGGGATCCTGAGCAGGACCAGGGGAGGGGGTCACCGCAGAGGAGGATGGTACACCAGGGGTCTCACCCTCCATCCTGTCCAGCCTTGACATGTCCTCTACTACCTCCTTCTCCATATTGTGCCAGGCTTCAGGACATCTGCTGTAGGGGTGGCCAAGGCGCAGGCACAGATTGCACCTGATCATCTTAGTGCAGTCCTTAGCCATATGACCCTGACCCCGACACACTGAACACATCAAGGCTGAACAGGAGGAGCTCAAGTGCCCCTTTTCTCCACAGCGGTGACACAGCTTCGGCTGACCAGGGTAGAAAACAGTCATCCTATCCCTCCCTATGAAAGCTGAGGAGGGCAAGTGACGGACAACATTCCCATCCCTGGCCAACCTGACTGTTACCGACCATCCCCCAGTCCAGATGTTACGCTCATCATGGATTTTATTAGGTTTGGTCAAAACTTCCCCATAGTTCCTTAACCAGACCTCTAGATCCCGAGCAGGAACACTCTCATTGGTCAGGATAATGGTTATTTTTTTTACTGTTGACCTCTGAGAAACCGCAACTGGGACCAGACCTTCCCATTCAGGTCTTGACCTGCACCGAGCCTCATATCGCTCCCAGAACAGGTCAAGACCCTCTGGCCTGGTGAAACTAACCGTATAGTCCCTTGTCCCAGCTACGTGTATAAAGGCATACAGGTCATTTGCACCAAAACCCATCTCCAATATCAAGTCCACCACTGCACGCCGTGCTGGAGGGATGGCACCACCTTCCCATTTCAGGATAACTACATTTCGTCTTGGACCCCCAGCAGAAGCCAGAGACCCAAGACCAGATCTTGGGGTGCTCAAGGTGGCAGCTTGCAGTGGAAAACCCCGCTTGGGAGCGGGACTACCAGGAGCAGAGTGTGCCACCTGTGCAAAAGTAGGTTTATCAGGGCCAAGGGCTGACACTGAAGCCACATCACTCTGTATATTATTATTATTATCAACTGTATGAACTGAAATGGCAGGATCTGTAGCAGGATTGTTCATCACACTGGTACTGGGGTGATTGTTATCAGTCACAGAACTATTCAAATTCCCATCAGGAATAGTCACAGTGGCTGCAATACCAGCTGTCTCCTGATGCTGCACTGTAGAGTCCTCAGCAGCAGTGGGGCAAACAGCTTTGGACTCAGCCAAAGAAGGGTTAATGGGCTGTTCTGACACTTGCAGTCCATCCACAGAAATGACATTTTTTAAATGTAACTCTTGCTGCATTGCAGCCTCAGCAGGCACAACATTGCTGCACACAGGACTAGCAGCCTGATTGTCATTAGGCACATTGTCAGTCACAGTGTTAAAAGGAACAAAAACAGTCTTATCCACAACATGGGACTTAGCAGGCTTCACTTTATCAGGTACATCATCAGTAATGTCTTCCTCATTAAACACCATCTGATCTCCCCGCATAGGAGACTCCATTATCTGGATGGCCCTCAGCATACCTCCTGAATCTTGGGAAGGCCTGGGGCTGCTTACCTCTCCCTGGGGGGGCAGGGGGTCAGAACTGGGGGTCTCCTCCTCCTCCACTTCCATCTTTGTCACCCTTCCAAACCTTTTGTCGTTACAAAATTTTTCTTTAAAGGGCCCATCTCTGCCTTCCATCATGGCCACGATGGTCTCCTGATGATCCACACGGACCTTGGCCAGCTGGATTTCCGGATCCATGGATCCCCGTTTCTGGCTGTGTAAGCCCTCACGTTGCCTTCGCAGGCGCTTCAACTCCGCTCTCAACTTGTAGAGCTTGTCCCTCTCCCTGTTCAGGACCTTAATCCCGGCCACCACTCGCTCCCGAATGGCCTCCGAGCCTTCATCCTCACCAGGGGCAGAGAGATCGGCTTGTGCAGAGGCAGGCAGTTCACCTGATGGCCCAGGAGATGGCTGGGAGCCTCCAGCAGGAGAAGCCCCGCTGCCCTCCATGGCCTCCCCAGAAAGGGGGCCAGGGAGCTGGGATAGATTTCACCACCACTCCCTTCTCACAGAGCAGCTTCAGAGGCACCTTCTTCCTGACACACCTGTGCTCCAATGATGGGCGGGACACTATTCCTCCCACTGATACCAAGGACGGGGCACTATTCCTCCCACTGATACCAATGATGGGGGAACTATTCCTCCCACTGATACCAATGATGGGGCACTATTCCTTCCACTAATACCAATGATGGGACACTATTCACCCCACTGACCCCAATGATGGGGCTCCATTCCTCCCATTGATACCAATGATAAGGCTCTATTACTCCCACTGGTCACAATCGTCCCCCCCCCCCCCCCAAAGCCTGAAGGACAGTAAACTGGTCCCTTGTGTAGAAAAGTCTGGAGACCCCTGGCCTAGATAAAATGTGAAGCTGAGCCTCCATGACTTGGAAAACTGAAATCCACTCAGTAAAAGGGTTAGACCAGGCACAGTAGGGCTGAGGGGGAAAGAGCTAAATGACGCTGGATGTCCTTCAGCCAGGAAATTAGGCTGAAGAAAAGCCTTTAAAACATTGTTGGTTGATGATAACATTCACATAAATATCTTAGGGAGAAAAAAAAAAAAGGCTTTTAAGACGACGGAGATCCTTACACAAGTTTTATGCCTCTGATTGCTTTCTCTTACTCCGGTGTTAAGTGCATTTTACTCAGGCGCTCCTCTCCAGGTGTGGAGCTGTGCGGATATAAGTAACAAAATGAAGAACTCAGCGTGATGATGACACAGATATGCAGCTGAAGAGCTCGGCAGGAGCTGGAAGCTGAAAGCGGAGTATTTAGTAAGAGTTGCAGAAAAGATCGCACTGAGCGACTTCTGTGTTGGGCTGCGATGGAGCCGCTCTGCACTCGGGAAAAGAAAAGAAAAAAAAACTGACTTTGCTCTTTAAATGAGGCTCATTTCCTCCTAAATGGACAGTAATGGAGGCAATTAATTATGTGCAAGGAACGTGTCTTCAGTGCTGGAATGAGACATACCGGCATATACAGTGCCTTGAAAAAGTATTCATACCCCTTGAAATATTCCACACTTTGTCATGTTACAACCAAAAAAGTAAATGTATTTAATTGGGATTTTATGTGATAGACCAACACAAAGTGGCACATAATTGTGAAGTGGAAGGAAAATGATAAATGGTTTTCAACATTTTTTACAAATAAATATCTGAAAAGTGTGGCGTGCATTTGTATTCAGCCCCCTTTCCTCTAAAATCGAGTGAAACCAATTGCCTTCAGAAATCACCTAATTATTAAATAGAGTCCACCTGTGTGTAATTTTATCTCAGTATAAATACAGCTGTTCTGTGAAGCCCTCCGAGGTTTGTTAGAGAACCTTAGTGTCGGTTCACACTACAGCGACTTGGGTTCCGACTTGTCAGACCTCATGTCGCCCCATGTCGCCGGACATAAGAAATTCCATTGAAGTGAATGAGAGCCGTCTTAATGTACACTACTGAAGTCGCTCCGACTTCAGAAAAGGTTCCTGTACTACTTCTAGGCAACTTGTACCCATAGCTTCCAATGGAAGTTGCCTCCAAGTCGGATCTCCTTCTATATTGAAGCGACTTTACAGGAAAAAGGCAATAGTTTACCCAAGACAAACCCCTCCCTCCCACAGAGCTGATTATTCCGTGATTGGCCACAGCCAAAGTCGCCTGTCCTGGAGGCAACTTTAAGTTGCGTTGTAAGTTGCTCAAAGTTGCGCTGAAGTCGCCTCCAAATCGCCTTGCAAAGTCGCGCTGTAAGTCGGGTTGCCCCTGTGTGAACCGGCACTTAGTGAACAAACAGCATCATGAAGGCCAAGGAACCCACCAGACAGGTCAGGGATAAAGTTGTGGAGAAGTTTAAAGTGGAAGTAAACCCCATGCATTAAATTTGAGCTGGGCACATATATCTGCAGTGTTTTGTTATCTCTCTTCAAAGCACTATGTCCCGTAGCTCTCTCCTGCTCCGTTCTTCTGTTATCAGCCTGATAACTTCTGACAAGTTATCCATCACATATGATAAAAGCAGGCAGAGTTTTGTGTTGGGGAGGATGATATAAATAAATTAACAGAGCCCTGAACCATTCAACGATCAGCTCTGAAAGTCTCTACCTATGAGGAGAGGGGGTGTGTGCCTTTCCTCCAATCAGCTGTCTTGGCTGTATGCCCAGACTTCACTGCAGTGTTGAACAGGAAGAGAAAATCTCCTAACACGAGCTGAACTTTTGTAGGGAGATTTGTTTCATCCCTGTGTATCATATGAGGCTGTTCACTTTACTTCACTTGGTATATGTGTGGGTTTACATCCACTTTAAAGCAGGGTTAGGTCATTAAAAAAATATCCCAAGCTTTGAACATCTCACGGAGCACTGTTCAATCCATCATCTGAAAATGGAAAGAGTATGGCACAACTGCAAACCTACCAAGACATGGCCGTCCACCTAAACTGACCGGCCGGGCAAGGAGAGCATTAATCAGAGAAGCAGCCAAGAGGCCCATGATAACTCTGGAGGAGCTACAGAGATCCACAGCTCAGGTGGGAGAATCTGTCCACAGGACAACTATTAGTCGTGCATTCCACAAATCTGGCCTTTATGGAAGAGTGGCAAGAAGAAAGCCATTGTTGAAAGAAAGACATAAGAAGTTTGCAAGAAAATACATAAAATGTGGGAAAATTTCAAGGGATATAAATACTTTTTAAAACACCCATGCGCTGCATACAGGCGTCACTGGGCAGCCAATATTTTGCCGAAGGCATACTCCCTGATACTCCCTGCACAGAGACTGAGCTGTCAAAGATAGTGCTCGGTCCCCATTAATGATAGGTAGCTGGCAAGACTGGGTCCTGATCATGTAACCACTATGACAGCCAATTACAGTGCCCATGTGATCACAGATCCTTGCCAAGCCTCCCCCTCTCCATACAGACCCTATAATTGGGACACTGGGGCTGGGTGGGAAGGGGTTAAAGTGGATGTAAACCCTAACTGAACATTGGCTAAAGCTCAAAAAAAAAAAAAGTGCTACTAACCTCTGGTTTAAAAATAAAAATGTATTTAAATAAGTAACCTTAAAGCAGTACTTCACTCTCTTAGTCCAATACTAAATAGATAGAACGGTATATTATATTTACTTGTTTCAAACTTTTTTTACATTTCTTCAGTTACTTCCTGGTTTCCAGGCCTAGGCAAATTATGTCATGCATCCCAGGAGTCTTCAGGAGTGGAGGAGGGGTTTTCTCAGCTAAGCACACCCTCCTGCCTGCATGCCTGGGCTAAGAGCAGGTGGATTCTAATAAGTAAATAGGAAGTAAATCTTATCATAGAATCTGAGTCCTCCTCCCCCCAAGGTCCTGCTTTAAGTTCCAGACGTTCTTCCGTCACTCTATATTCTATCTGAAGGTCTGCTTAAGGGTCCTATTATTCATCCCCCACTCTACATTCCAGTTTGTAGATCTGCTTCATCACTTTGGTTCTTGTTCCATGTTGGCCATGGATAATCCCATCATAATCTGAGTCCTCCTCTCCCAAGGTCCTGCTTTAAGGTCCGTTTGAAGACCTACTCCATCACTTTGGTTCTTGTTCCAAATTGGCCATTGTTGGCCTGGAATAATCTTAGCACAGGCCCTGAGTCCTCCTCCCCCAGTGTCCTGTTTTAAGGTCCTGTTGTTCTTCTGTCACTCTATATTCCTTTCTGTCCTTAGTTTGAAGATCTGCTCCATCACTTTGGTTCTTGTTCCAAATTGGCCATTGGCCTGGAAAAATCCCAGAACAGAACCTTAGTCCTCCTCCCCCAAGGTCCTGCTTTAGGGTTCTATCATTCTGCCATCACTCTACATTCTTTATGAGTCTACTTTACTTTAAGGTCCTGTCGTTGTTTCGTCACTCTATATTCCAGTTTGTAGACCTGCTCCATCACTTTGAATCTTGTTCCAAATTGGCCATTGTTGGCCTGGAATAATACCAGCACAAAACCTTAGTCCTCCTCCCCCAAGGTCCTGTTGTTCTTCTGTCACTCTATATTCCTTTCTGTCCTTAGTTTGAAGACCTTCTCTATCACTTTGGTTTTTGTTCCAAATTGGCCATTATTAGCCTGGAATAATCCCAGAACCTGAACCCTCCTCCCCCAAGGTCCTGGTTTAATGTCCTGTATCTCTTACATCACTCTATATTCCTTCCAGTCCCTAGTTTGAAGATCTGCTCCAACACTTGGTTCTTATTCCAAATTGGCTATTGTTGGCCTGGAATAATCCCAGAACAGAACCTTAGTCCTCCTCCCCCAAGGTCCTGCTTTAGGGTTCTATCATTCTTCTGTCACTCTACAGTCTTTATGAAAGTCTACTTTACTTTATGGTCCTGTCGTTCTTTCGTCACTCTATATTCCAGTTTGTAGACCTGCTCCATCACTTTGGATCTTGTTCCATATTGGCCATTGTTGGCCTGGAATAATACCAGCACAAAACCTTAGTCCTCCTCCCCCCAAGCTCCTTTCATTCTTCCATCACTCTATGTTCTTTCTGAAAGTCTACTTTAAGGTCCTGTCGTTCTTTTGTGACTTTATATTCCAGTTTGTAGACCTGCTCCATTACTTTGCTTCTTGTTCCAATTTGGCCATTGTTTGCCTAGAATAATACCAGCACAAAACCTAAGTCCCCCTCCCCCAAGGTCCTGCCTTAAAAACACTTATGATGGGCATAGATTGCATGTACCGATGTCAACTCCAGTTCCAATTTGCCACGAAGGCTATTAGATGTGCCTGTGACAGGTCATTTCAAACTGTCCACGTCCGCATTGACAAATGACAACCTGTAATTTCCCAGCGGAGTTTTATCTGGTAGAAAAGTGCATAAGTGCTTTGAAGGGTGCTTTTATCCTCTTTAAGTGTTGCTTAAAAGACGAGGAGTCAACCAAAAGCAAAAAGGTACATAAAGTCCGAGGGGGGTGCCATCTCTTCTAATGGAGCGCCCAGTAAATGTCTCCTAGAAGATATTCATTTCAGATGTCTACGGCTGCTGTCCATACTGTATGTACCGCTCTATACACATTTCCACCTGCCCGTTGTCTGCAGACAAAGCCCTTTTATCTCTTTTACGTCTGCTGTTTTCAGTGGCCATAAAAGCAGGCGAATTCATAGAATTAGATCGTAAAAACCACCTAATTTTACTGCCGTGGTTTTTACTCACCTCGGATACAGTGTCTGTAAAGAAGGCTTCCTAGGTATCTTCTGAAGGGTGCCTGCGCCTTCTTGTTAAAGGGAATTTGGCTTTGAATAGGGATGAGTAAAGTGATTTCGGTGAAATTGATTTCTCTGCAAAATGACTCTCAATTTTGCTTGTTGAGCCACTTAGGTAAAATTTGCTTGAAAAAAATATATAAGCTACAATTTTTATTCTTTATTTGGAGGGTGTTTTATTTTGAGTTTATTTAAGATAGTTTCGTTTTCTCCATTAAGTGTTGTTTAGTGTTTTTTTTTTTTATATTGGTTGTCTGTATGTATTGCTATCTTGATTGAATAAATACATAATTTTGTATTCTGTACTTTAGTTTTTTTTATCTGTTTTTTTATCTGTTGTTTTTCTATCGCTGGAAAAAAATCAAATAATGAAGCAAAAAAAAAAAAAAAAAAAAAAGGATGTTTATGGTACAGGTCCAGCAGTAAAGGCGCTTCTGTAGCCTTCAGGAGCCATTTAACCACTTCAGCCCCGGAAGATTTCCCTGCCCAATGACCGGGCCATTCCTTGCGATTCGGCACTTCGTCGCTTTAACTGACAATTGCGCGGCCGTGCGAGGCTGCACCAAAACAAAATTGACGTCCTTTTTTTCCCACAAATAGAGCTTTCTATTGGTGGTATTTGATCACCTCTGCGTTTTTTATTTTTTGCGCTATAAACAAAAAAAGAGCAACAATTTTGAAAAAAATTCAATATTTTTTACTTTTTGCTATAATAAATATCCCCAAAAAATATATAAAAAAACTAATTTTTTTAAATCTTGTGAAACAAAAAAAAACAAAACATTTTTTTTTCTCAGTTTAGGCCGATACCTATTCTTCTACATATTTTTGGTAAAAAAAAATCGCAATAAGCGTATATTGATAGGTTTGCGCAAAAGTTATAGCGTCTACAAAATAGGGGATAGTTTTATGGCATTTTTATTAATATTTTTATTTTTTTGCGATGTTAATGTATGATGTTGTGTATGTAATAATTATGTGTTAAATAAAAGAAAAAATCTTATAAAACTTTTTTTTTTACTAGTAATGGCGGTGATCTGCGATTTTTATCGTGACTGCGACATTATGGCGGACACATCTGACACTTTTGACGCTATTTTGGGACATTTGTCATTTATACAGCGATCAGTGCTATAAATATGCACTGATTACTGTGTAAATGACACTGGCAGGGAAGGGGTTAAACACTAGGGGGTGAGGAAGAGGTTAAGTGCGTCCTAGGGAGTGATTCTAACTGTGTGGGGGGGGGGCTGGGCTACCAGTGACACGACATTGATCACTGCTCCCAATGACAGGGAGCAGAAGATCAGTGTCCTGTCACTAGGCAGAACAGGGAAACGCCTTGTTTACATAGGCATCTCCCTGTTCTACAGCTCCGTGACACAATCGCGGGACACCGGCAAACATTGAGTCCGTGGGTCCCGCGGGCACAGTCAGGGAGCTCAAGGCAGGGGCACGCTGTATGGCGCGTACCTGTACGTTGTTTTGCGCAGCCGTGCCATTCTGCCAACGTATATCTGCAGGAGGCGGTCGGCAAGCGGTTAAAGCGGTATTAAACCCAAAACCCAAAATTTAATATATAGCAGCTTACCAATCATTAGATGTGGTGGCTGCATTTGTTTTTTTTTGCCTTTTTTCCCCTGGTGATCTGGCCAGTAACACACCTACTGTATTAGAGCGCCTCCACTCTGGTTGAAGGAGCAACAGAAACACCTTTGGACAGTAGCATTTTCAGTCTGAAAAGAGGAGAGTGTTAGATGTAGTAGCAGATTTAGATACACCAAGCATTGCGGTATCTGCCAGGCAAGCATTTTTTCAGGAACAGAGTGTTGTTACCCTATGACAGGAAGTGCCTGAACAAGGACCTGCAAGAAAGACCACCAGGTTATTAATGTATTCATTATTTATTAATTCATTATTTTTTATTATAATTATTATTATTATTAATATATGAATTATGTATTAATTCATGTTTTAATTAATATTATTATCATAATTATTTGTAGTTGTAGTAGTAGTAGTAATAGTAGTAGTAGAAGAAATAGTCATCGTTGTAGTAGTAATAATTATTATTAGTAATAATAATAATTATTAATATTATTACGAATACTATTATGTCTACTAATAATACTACTAAATTATTAGTATTATTATTATTATGATTATTATTATTAATATTATCATTAATAATAATATGTCTACTAATAATAATTGTTTAATGTTATTATTATTATTATTATTATTAATATTACTACTATTATTATTATTATTATTTACTAATACTATTATGTCTACTAATAATAATACTAAATTATTATTACGATTATTATTATTAATATTATCATTACTAATAATATTATGTCTACTAATAATAATAATAATTATTTTTATTATTATTATTACTATTATCACCATCGTTATTATATAATTCTTAATTTATAATTTAGGTTATTCATTTCTTATTAATGAAAGCTGCAGATTTAAAGATATTGAACTTGACTTTTGTGAAAGCTTCTATGGGATTTTAGTGATTGGGTTCCCATTTATGTACTTTATCATCAGCCACCGTCCTCCATGTTTGGCCTCCTCGGCGGGCAAGCTGTGTTCTTTGAAATACAATCTTATTTTATTCCTGTCTGGTGATGATCTCACGTGTCTTCGGAGCTTCTATCATTTCTCAGCTCACCTTCGAGGTATACCGATCTGTTTCAGAAATCTATAGGCCTATAAAGAGAAATCACATTAGGCACCGGGGTAACTTTGTTCCGTTGGCTGCCTGCGGGTCTGCTTTTATGTTTTCTGCTAGAACTCCATCATGTAATTAAATGACTCCGCTATGAACAGCCAGGTCCGTTGGAAGATGCAGTCCAAGCAGGGGTAGCATTTCCGTAACATGCGTTTCTAACCCCGAGCCATGGATGGCTGCAACCCTGAAAAGACGCAATGATGAGAGATTTAAAAGAGGAATAATACTGAAACACGTTTATAAAAGGGTCACTAAACATGGAACACAGGAAGGGACACTTGGTATCTTACAAAAGCTTGTTGTAGCAGAATCGCTTATTCAGAGGCATGTTTTTGTACAACAGAAGGGGAATAAGTTGGAATTTTTTATTTAACGACATATAGCTACAGCATTTGTGTCAAACACAAGGCCCAGAAGCCGGATCTGGCCCATCAGGCCATTTCATGTAGTCCTCCCACCTAGGGCTTTTTTTCAGCCGGAAACCTGCACACTGTGCATAGCACACCCCTAAACCCTGCATTCTATATGTAGCGCATTTCTTAACTATGCACTCTGTACATAGCACACCCCTAAACCCTGCATTCTGTATGTAGCGCATTCCTCAACCTTGCACTCTGTACATAGCACACCCCTAAACCCTGCATTCTGTATGTAGCGCATTCCTCAACTATGCACTCTGTACATAGCACACCCCTAAACCCTGCATTCTGTATGTAGCGCATTCCTCAACCTTGCACTCTGTACATAGCACACCCCTAAACCCTGCATTCTGTATGTAGCGCATTCCTCAACTATGCACTCTGTACATAGCACACCCCTAAACCCTGCATTCTGTATGTAGCGCATTCCTCAACCTTGCACTCTGTACATAGCACACCCCTAAACCCTGCATTCTATATATAGCGCATTCCTTAACCTTGCACTCTGTACATAGCGCACCCCTGATCTCTGCACTCTGTACACATTGCACCCCTGAGCCCTGCACTCTGTACGTTGTGCACCCCTGAACCATGCACTCTGTATGTAACGCACCCCTGAACTCTGCACTCTGTACAGAGCGATTTCCTGAACCCTGCACTCTGTATGTGGCTCACCCATGAACTCTGCACTCTGTACATAGCACACCCCTGAATCCTACACTTGGTACATAGCTCACCCCTGAATCCTACACTTTGTATTTAGCACACCCCTGAATCCTGCACTTGGTACATAGCGCACCCCTGAACTCTGCACTCTGTGCATAGTGCATCCCTGAACTCAGCACATAACACAATCCACATATTTATTGCCTCTTTAAGATCCTCCCACTGGTAGTGCAATTTGGCCACACCCACCGTCCGATGTGGTTCGATATGGGTGTGGTTGAGTTCCTGCACCTATTTGGAGAAAAAAAGCCCTGGACACATTTATGTAGTCTTACAAATCAGCTTTTGAGGGCAACCATAATGCTGATGTGGCCCTCGATGAAATTGAGTTTGACACCCCTGAGCTACAGTGTTGTTCTTCCCACTGAACATGGCAGACTGGTTGTTCTCAACTTTTTGAGAACAGGGCTCCGTTAATTTTTCCAAAACCTTCCCAAAAAAAAAAAGGTTATGCTCACATATTAAAGTATGGGAATGCAAAGTAGGTACTGAAATGCTTTACGGCTCTGGATTCTGCTGGAAACTGGGGAGACATGGGGGTTCTAGATGGGGGTCAGGGGGATTTCAGCAGACTTGGTGGCCTTGTAGGGGATGAGGTTTCCGGTGGGGGCTGGAGTCTCTCTAGGAGTCTGGGGGCTTTTCAAGGAAGCATTGAGGGACACTGTGGGGATGGAGGCTGTTCAGCAAGCTGCGGGCATTGTGAGAGTTTGGGGGACCACTGTGAGAGACTGGGTGGCACTATATTAAACTAGAGGGCATTGTGGAGGCTAGGAGGCACTGTTGGGACTTGGGAGGCACAGTGGGACACTATTGAAGGTTGAGGGTACTATAGGGGGTGGATTCTCCTCAGCATGCTGGTGGTCACTGAGAGAGGCTGGAAGGCACTGTATGGTTGGCTGGGTGGCACTGCGGCGTACTGGAGGGCGCTGTGGGGGCTAGCAGGCACTGTGGGAGGTTGGAAGGCATTGAGGGATACTGTAGATATTGGGGATAGTATGGTAGGTTGGACGCTCTGCAGGCTGGATGACACTGTGGGAGGTTGGGGGACACTGTGAGAGGCTGAGTGTCACTGTGGAAGTCTAAAAGGCACCGTGGGAGATTGGAAAGCATTGTGGGCCACTGTTGGATGTTGGGGGCACAATGTGGGGTGGAGGCTCTTCTGCAGGGTGGGGGGGCACTGTGAGAGGTTGGGGGCCACTGTGGGAGACTGGGTAGCACTGTAGGAGTCTGGAGGGCATTGTAGGGGCTACAAGGCACTGTGGGACGTTGAGAGGCACTGTGGGACACTGTTGGAGGTTGGGGGTACTATAGGAGGTGGAGGCTCTTTAGCAGGCTGGGGGGCACTGAGGTTGGAAGGTACTGTGTAGTTCGCTGGGTGGCACTGTGGGGGCTTGGAGGCTCTATAAGGGGTTGGCAGACACTGTGGGACACTGTCAGATGTTGGTGGCACTAGAGAGGGGCTGGCTCTGCAAAGCCTGAGGGGCACTTTGAGAGGCTTGGTGGTACTGTGGGGAGGATGGGGGGGGGCACTGTGGGAAATTGTGTGGAGGTTGGAAGCACTATGGAACTTAAGGGATCAGCAACTGGCTGGAGATGTAGGAAGGAGGAGGCTGTGGCCTGGCGGCAGGCCATGGCCCAAAGGTTGAGAACCACTGTGTTGGACGATACATTAAAGGGTATGTAAATCTTAACATTGAGTGCAAAGGGAATACTTGCTGATTCTCCCAGAAATTTAGCAAGCCTAATTCTGTATTTTCCTCTTTGATTTTAAGATGCATTGTCTAATTGGCTTCCAAATTGAAATAGACCCTATCATTACAGGAAAATTTGCAAGGCAAACTTACAAAGAAGAGAGGGAATGTGTTTTCTTCTTTTGCGACCTGTACCGCAAAACACTGCCGGTCATGTGATATAATCCACTGACATCTGCAGGAAAATCAACACTTCTGATAGTAATGATCTTCTGGGTTCCCCTAAGCTCCCACTCATGCTGAACATCACATCACTACAGGAAAGAAAGAGTGGTGACATAGAAGTCAGCAGGGGAAATCAGTAATCCCCCGTACACACGATCTGAAAAATTCCGGCAAGAAATCCGTGGAATTTTTTCCGACGGAATGTTGGCTCAAACTTGTGTTGCATACACACGGTCACACAAATCTTGTCGGAAATTCCAACCGTCAAGAACGTGGTAACGTACAAAACGTACGACGAGCCGAGAAAAATGAAGTTCAATAGCCAGTGCGGCTCTTCTGCTTGATTCAGAGCATGCGTGTTTTTTTTGTCCGTCGGAATTGCATACAGACGTTCAGAATTTCCAACAAGAACTTTTTCCGTCTGAAAATTTGAGAACCAGCTCTCAAATTTTTCTTGGTGGAAATTCCGACAGAAAAAGTCAGATGGAGCCTACACACGGTCGGAATTTCCAACCAAAAGCTCACATCAAACTTTTCTTGTCGGAAATTCCGACCGTGTGTACGGGGCATAAGAGCATTGGTATAGCCAAGAGACACTTTTTAAGGGTTGGCTGATCTTAGTAGAGCAGATCAATACATTTAAAGTGGATATTACATTAAAAATGGAAGGTTCACTTCCCTGCCAACCCCCCAATGGCAAATATAACAATTGGCAGTAAATAAACCCCAAAGCTTTAACCAAAAAAAGGTCAAAAATATTCACCTTAGTCCGAGCTTCTGGGAGGCACAGGTGGTGTTACTATGCCTTACCACTACCTCCTGGGATAGATAGGCACACAAAATCTCATGAGAATGCATCCCAGCCCATTAAAGAAGTGCATTCTTGCAGGATTTCGAGTTGTCAGGAAGAAGTAGTATGGGGTGGTGATATTGCATGCACCTCCTGATATAGGTGAGTGTTTTTTATCTTATTTCTTGTAAAGTCTTATTTGTTAAAGTTTTATTCACAGATTCTTTGTTTGGGCAGTGAGAGAGTGGCAGGGAAGCGGATCTTCCAGTTGTATGGAAGGTCTGTTTTAATACAACCACTGCAAGTGAAGCCATTATGGAGTAAGCAACATAGGATAACAATGAGGAGTTATACGTAGGGTTTCATTATAGTCTACTGGCCACCAGCATAAGTCTTTATTCAGAAATTACAAGTGCCACCAAGGGAGGATATGCAGAGGATTCCATTAACATTTTGCTAAAGAGCCCTATGGTTTTTAGTTATGCTCTTGTTGCATACTAAAATTCTCCACTGGGGTTAATCTAATGCTGGCCTTCAGTAGAATTTTTTTGAACATTCAAACAAGAACCTATTAAAATTGCTCGTCCAACCATTCCATGGTGCCTTCATGGACTCAACTAATTTCAAACAGCTTTGTGCTCAAGTACCATGTCAATGTTTCAATTCTACTTTCAGACCAAGTTCCATACACAAAGGACTAGTTATGATTTTTCTCAGCTGAGAGCAAATTCAATGATTAGAAATGTGTTTGTTTCCATGTGACAAAAATGTTATATCTTTGTACTTCGATTTTTGTTTTGCTCACTCTAGTCAAAACCAATAGTCGAAAGAGAAACAAGGAGCAAGACGCAGGCTTAGGCGCAGGGCTGGCATGACAGGGTAGCAGGGTAAAAACAGCAGTCATAGGGGTTAATTTTGGGGGAGTGTATCTGGCCAGGGTAGTGGGTGGCCCAAGTAAGTTTATGCTTGGGGTAGGAGGGGCTTGTGTCAGGTGGTCAGTCGTAGGTCAACGGAGGAAGAAAGAGCCCCCACCCTCCCGCCCTAATTTTGTTGGAATGTATTTATGTCGGTTCTTGGGGTAAGGGTGGGTATCTTTGGAGGCATTCAAAATTAAGACCAATATGGCATAAGTGGGGAACCATAATGGTATGGGATCTTCGGTTGATGCCAGTTAACCTAGGTTTAACTGGCATTGGGAGATGGGTATCAGCGTTGGAAGGTGCAGAGTGATATTGTCCTCGAGTTGGCGTGCTGCAACTGGGGACCTTAGGTGACCTTGTGTGGCCACGCTGATACAAAGAAAATTTGGTCAGTGCCTTCAATGATCCTCAACATGGTTACGATGTATCTGGGAGAGTATTGTTTGTAAATAAAAGTTATGGTTAAATGTTAATAAAATGGCCGAACTTTGCCGAAAATGGCCGATGTGCTCCAAAATAGGTGTCGTCTGGTTATTTATGAGGCGATGTAGGGTGTATAGTATTATAGGCAATAGGCAGTTTGCATATGTCTTACCATAGTCATGATTATTCTAAATATTAAACATTTCTTATGAAACTCTACAGATGTAAGACCAGATTAACCCACATGGCCACATTTATTGAGGGCCCCCTCATTCAGAACTCCCACCAATGAACTACTTTACCAGGGGGCTGGCTTCAAAGCAACTGCATGGTCGGCTGTGTAGTTTTCTGCTTGCATTGCAGCCCTGCTTAGGAAATCAAATACCTTCCAAAAATCCACTGGAAGTAATGGGTTAATAAACTTGCTATGCTCTGACTCGGAGCTGCTTGGCTTGACAGTTGGGGGCTCCCAGCAGGAATATAGAGCACCGGGGCAGGGATGTCAATTTTATCCTGAACTATAAACCTCTGTAAGCTCCAGCCTAGGCCGCCTTATGTGAAGGTCAGGAATGACCTTGCACCATCAATGACTTTAGTTGAAGACAGGAATATGCCAAGCTCTGCAAATGTAGAGAGTGCTTAGAATAAAAAAAAAGAATACTTTTGCATACACAATGGCCATTAGATGAGAGGCTGGAGAGCAGTCTATGTCCAGCCGAGAACACTGTACAATATCAGCACGTGCACGCTGAGCCGTTAATAGCACATTCATGAAAGAGTCACTCGGGTCAAAAATTCCTCTGGTTCCTTCTTACTGGTTAAATAATAGTAGCAGAGCGAGCTTTTAAGATCTGGCTTTTATGGCTGCCTCGGAGCACTGGCTAAAGGAACAAATGTTACAAGGATTCAAATATCCTATGATGTCCGGATTTTGTGCAGTCAACTGGGAAATGCAAAGTCGGATTGACAAGTGGTCTATAAGCAAAACTTCATTCAAAAAGGGAAGTTATGCTTTTCTGCCTCCTCCCTAAAGCACCAGAACCCCCGCCCCTCACACTTTCAACTTTTGGCACTTTATTTTTTTTCAGGGGGAGGAGTTGGTTGGTACCTGGTTGGGGAGTGGGTCTCAGGCTTTGTAGCTGTTGACTTGCAATTTTTTTCGTTCTAGGGTGAAGAACCTCTTTAAAGTAAACCTGTCACTTTGTACATTCTAGTTTTTCCTTGTTAAGTTCTCCCCCCAGAAAATAAATTTTTGTATCAATCTTTACTTGCTCTCTCTATGCTCCCACATTGTCCCCAACTTCCTCCTCAATCCAGCACCAGCAGTCCTCTTCTCAGCAACAACACTATGATTTTACCTGTTTCCTATGAAATAACATATGCCCCGTACACAGGGTCGGAATTTCCAAGGAAAAAAGTCCAACGGAATTTTTTCATCGGATATTCCGACCGTGTGTATGCCCCATCGGACTTTTTCCGACGGAAATTCTGACAGAGTTACATGTTCTCTTTTTTTCCATCGGAAATTCCGTTCGTCTGTATGGAACTCCGACGGAGAGAAAAACATGCGTGCTCAGAATCAAGTGGACGCATGCTCGGAAGCATTGAACTTCATTTTTCTCGGCTCGTCGTAGTGTTGTACATCACCGCGTTCTTGATGGTCGGAATTTGGTGTGACAGTCTGTATGCAAGACAGCTTGAACGGAATTCCGTCAGAAAAACCCGTTGGAGTTTATTCCGACGGAAATTCAGATTGTGTGTACTTTATAGGTAAAGTTGATCCGGGGAATATCCGATTGCCTCTCGGGGGATCAGGAAGGAATTTTTTCCCCTGCTGTAGCAATTTGGATCATGCTCTGCTGGGGTTTTTTGCCTTCCTCTGGATCAACTGTGGGTATAGAATTGGGTATATGGGATTGTACGATATATATATATATATATATATATATATATATATATATTTTATGGTTGAACTGGATGGACTTGTGTCTTTTTTCAACCTGACTAACTATGTAACTATGTAACTATGTAAGGCAATAGACTTGGCTTCCAGTATTCCAGGACTGAACAATGCTCACATGTTGTAGATACTCTGCAGCAGGCATTGAATCCCAAGGTCACCACCAACAGGAGCCAGTTCCTAAAGTCATGCCCACCCATCGCAGTCTATGCAAGATTCCAAAAAAATGAAGGGGAACCACTCTGAACCCAAAAGACCCAGTGTGTGAGCTGCTCAGGCTCTCAAGAGGGGCACAAGTCCTTGACATCCACCGCCGGTCTGAGAGGGAGCTCGTCCAGGCTCCTATGATTGCTGAATGTGTAAGAAGGTCTCCCTATGGCCACAGATCTATGCAATCCCATGGATCGATGGATAGTGGAAACCTCAGCCTGGACTCCAACAATGCCATGCCCCCAACGTGTTTCCCCATGATTAAGCTTAGAGGGGCGGAGCAAAATGTGTTGGGGACGAGGCCTGGAGTTCAGGCTAAGGGTTGCATATAACCATCCATCCATGATATTGAATTGATGTGCATCCATAGGGCAACCTTCTTACACATTCAAGGAAAACCACTCACCATGTAAAAGGCAGAGAACATTTTATTAAATCATTCAACACACAGATTAATCTTACTCATAGGGAAGGTCCTCAGTGAAACGCATTAGGCTTTTACAAAGTGAGTAATTACCCATCCATTTTTTGAAGCCTTGCATAGTGCTCACATGTCATTAAGTGGGCACCCTTTCACTGTCCCCTCTCCCCATTAATCGATCTGTTAGTTTGAAAAAAAAAATCCCAAAATACTTAGCTAAATCCAAGTCTTCTCTTTTACTACACAAAGGTGTAGAAAAAAATGTAATATATTGCAGCTTACCAGTTCTTGGATGTGGTCACTGCATTCGTTTTCTTTTTTTTTCACGCTAAGAACATTTCTAGCAAGTACAAAAAAAGAGATGGCAAAAAAATAAACTGACAGGAGTTATATTCTTCCCTCCATTCAAAATGAAATCTTTTATACCTTTAGTTCCACTTTAAGGAGAGGTCTGCTAATAAAGCCTAACTCCAGGTTTTAGTTACCTAAAACTATTTAAACTGTATGTAGTATCAGCTACATGTGGAATACAGCACTGTGTTCTTGCTATTTGACATGAACTTCCTGTCTCACTTTCGGAACAAAATCGAGTCAGGCGGAGCGCTGCTCAGCCATTCACAGGAAGCTTTATATTTTATAAATGACTACAAAGCTTTCTCTGATTGGCTGCGGTGGAGATTGTGACGTCATCTGCTCACCTCTCCACTTCAGCCAAATAAAGGAAGCCTTGAATTTGTTCATAAAATACAAGGCTTCTTGTGAATGGCTAAGTAACGCTTAGCCCATCTTAAATTTGCTTTGAGAGGAGAAGTTTATTAAAACTTGCAAACTCACCACGTTGCATTAAAATTGCTACGGCAATGTGTACTCACCTGAGCAGCACCATGTTCACTTGTAGGTGGGCCAAGACCAGGGCAAGGAGTGGGCAAAAGGGGCAGCTGCTTCTGGGGCATTGGTAGCGGGGACTTCCCCTCACTTCACGCATGCTCCAGACCAGTGACTGGCAACTAGTGGCCCGTGGCTTCATGTCTGTTCTGGCAGCTACTGCTGTCATACTGTGCTTTGACATGCCCTCTCTCCACCTCATTCACCCACAAGTGGAATAAAGAACACACTGGGCATGTGCAACTACCTTCTAGCTGCTGAAGGCAAGGGATTGACCATGCCTGTGCCAACCATGGGCAGCCAGAGCAAGGGAGCAGAGAATGGGCGCAGGACTGTACACTCATTCTACCTCATGCTCTAGCAGCCGGGAGGGGTGCAGTTCCACATCCTTGCCCTGGGCACTGGTTGAACCTGTTTCAGAACTGAGGTGGGCACTAGGAGGCCATAAAAATGTGGATCAACCACCTGTTTTTACTGCCCGATGACCACCTGCATTAAAGGGGCCTTACTTATTTTCAAAAACTGAATTTGTTAATCTCGACACACGATCGGATTTCCCGTCGGAAAAACCTTGGATGTTTTTTCCGATGGAATTCCGCTCAAGCTTGGCTTCCATACACACGGTCACACAAAAGTTTTCGGAACTTTCGACCGTCAAGAACGCGGTGATGTACAACACTACGACGAGCAGAGAAAATTACATTTTTGTTTTTTTTTCACTTTAAATATTCTTTATTTTCCTTTTTTCTACATAACAAATCATACATACACTATTACAGTACCGCACATTGAGCATGAATAAAATTATACGATATAGACCCTTCTTGTGCCCTCTGAAAATTAAGTTAAATGCTTCCGAGCATGCGTCAAATTGTTTCTGAGCATGCGTCGAAATTTTGCGCGTCGGAATTTCTACAGACGATTGGATTTTCCGATAGGAATTTTTCCCATCGGAAAAATAGGGAAACCTGTTCTCAAAATTTTGCTGGTGGGAATTCAGACAGAAAAAGTCAGATGGAACATACACACGGTCGGAATTTCCGTTCAAAAGCTCACATCTGACTTTTTCCGTCGGGAAAACCGATTGTGTGTACGCGGCATTAGGCCCCTTTCACACTGACGGACTGTTCAAGTCCTCCCTGTAAGTTTTTCAGGCAGACCCGATCAGACCATCCATTGCTCTCTATGGAGCGGCCGATGTCAGCGGACATGTGTCCACTGACACCTGCCGACATCTGATCCTGTCCACTGAAAACAGGTGGATGGGGATCAGTCCAGCATATCTGATCGGATGACAGTCGGATGTAAACGGACAGGCGGCCCCTTTCCATCTGACGGCCCCAAGGCTGTGTCTATGTGCGATCTGCTTCAGTGTAGCAGACACAGACCTTTCATCCACCTGCTCAGCAGGAATCAGCGAAGAGATCCCCTGCTGAGTGGGTGAATCCACTGGTGGACTGTGTAAAAAGGGGCTCCAAATCCTGGCCACTCTACTAGGTGCTTCCATTAGACCTATGCTGGTTTCACATTTGTAGAGCAACACCGTGTTCCAATTAAAGCCTTCAGTGTTTGATTACAACTTGTAAGCCCATGAAGATCGTTGGGATGGTTGCACCGAGCACGCAACGACAATCTAAAAACAGACTTGAATAAACGTCTGCAGAAGATGCTCCATTAATTGAGATGGAGATTCACAAGTTTGACCTGTGAGTCCTCAGCCGTCCCTCTTGCTTGTAAATGCTGTTCTGACAACAGGATGGTAGCCGTCAGCTCGGCTCATTAGCACATTTACAATGGCAATATGTTAATGTGACATTACAAGGACATCATTCTGCTCTGTATATGGCACCTTAGCAATAGCGGCTATTTAAAAAGATGATTGTAGCATTAAATGTGCTAATGGACTATAGACAGGTTGGGTTTAGGCTTCCATTTAATTTGGATTTAACTCTTGACAGACAGACTCTAATGTGTTTGATATTGGTAAAGAAGTCAACTTCTTATGGAAAAAAGAAGACAAAGTATAAAAAAATAATAAGGAACAATAGCCTCCATAAACTGATCTCCGGGCATGTCGTTTTTTTACGTAATTGACATAGTTATATAATGGTTTAATTGTCAAAAGATTTGTTATTCTGTCCGACCAGTTTTATGTTTCAGGGATTCCTACCAGACACCATGGCCAAGTTCTTGACATCTGTAAAGCTTGGTCAAAGGCCCACTCTGTTTGGTGATTGGGCCAAGTAGGAGTATAAAAAACATTGACAAGGCCACCCCTTTGCTCACTCAGTTCTCTCCTGCTGTAAGCATGCTTAGAGGTCCTCTGTGGAGGACTGTATGTAAGGCTGTGGACAACAGTAGTGGCAGAGCAAAGGCACCAATATTAGCTACTAATAGTTTGTAGCATTCAACTGGACTTGTTACGTAATGTTGAAGATGTTTCTTACCTTCAAACCACTTCTCAGTTCCATTGAGCTATAACAAGGTACCCCAGCATTTTTATCCACCAAGGCAGCACCAACACCATAATCCAGTCACCCTCAAATGTGTAGATCAGCCATTATTAACCAGGCTCCAATGGAACCCTAGGGTTATTCAAGAAATTGCTAATGCCGCGTACACACGAACGGATTTGGAATTCCGCTCAAGCTTGGTTTGCATATACACGGTCACACAAAAGTTCTATGAACTTTTGACCGTCAAGAACGCGGTGACGTAGCCGAGAAAATTAAGTTCTATGCTTCCGAACATGCGTCAAAATGTTTCCGAGCATGGGTCGGAATTTTGCCCGTCGGAATTGATACAGAAGATCGGAATTTCCGATCGGATTTTTTTTCGTCTGAAAAAATAGAGAACCTGCTCTCTAAGTCCGTCGGAATTCCCAACAGAAAAAGTTAGATGGAGCATACACACGGTAGGAATTCCCGACCAAAAGCTCCCATCTGACTTTTTCTGTCGGGAATCCCGACCGTGTGTACGGGGCATAGGGGTTTCTAGAGCCCAGGCTGTCTGACTTCCCGTTTGATGGCGTCTATATATTTCCAGGGTCAGTGCCATTTGGCAAAGCCAGCCGAATGACACCATTGGGGAGATTTACTAAAATTGGAACACTCTGAATCTGGTGCAGCTGTGAATGGTAGCCAATCAGCTTCAGCTTGTTCAGTTAAGCTTTGACAAGGAAACCTGGAAGCTAATTGGTTTCTGTCCAGTGCTGCAACAGATTTTGTACACTCCGGTTTTAGCAACCCCACCCCACCCCCCTAATTGTCTCTTTAGCCGTCTGTAAGGATTGCATTTTTCCTACTGACCGCCAATATAAAAGTCATATTTCATGACCCCCAATGAATTGGTTTTAGTGAGGGTTCCTTGGGATCTGAAAATCATTCTAGGGGTTCCTCTGGGGTCAAAAACATCGAGAAAGGCTGGTGTAGATATTGATGAATGAGATGGAAGGTATGAAAGTTGTGGAATGACCTTGTTCTTCATATAAAATCCCATCATTGGTATGAGGAAGTCTGCATAGGTGTTAATCATTTGATATACAGTACATGGCTGAAGATGTGAATTGTCAAGTTACCAGAATAGAGATGTTACAACAAAATTATATATGCAAGATAGAGGTGGTGTTGAAGGCTGAAGGCCTCTTTCATTACTTCTGTTAACCTGTTGTCTACTCTGTTTTCTGATTGATCAGGGGTGTATATAGTGAGACTCCAACAGTAATGTGGGTAGTAACAATGGGTCTAGTATAGGTAGAGTATAGTGGAATGAGTCACCTCCTAGACTTCAGTAATGGGCCTTCTTACAACCCCCCTCCCCCTTTTCACTTCCCCCTTTGCATTCTCCATACTCTAGAACTGCCTTTCTAAAACTTTTTACCCCAGGGAAACCTTTAAATAAATTTCAGGTTTCAGGGAACCCCAGCTAAACTAATTATTCAATCAGGGCCAGTGGGAAAATGGCCATCACATTGGTGGCCAGTAGGAAGCATGCCCCTCTTGGTGGTGGATCAGAATGCCACCTTCACAGACAGCTAAAAAGATCATTGATATTATGTCGCTGGCTTTGCCAAGTGGCGTTATACCTGGAACTATGCAGATCAGAGCATCAGATGGTAATTCAAGCAGTCACAGCTCAAGGAACCCTAAGCAACATTTGGAGGAACCCTGGTTGAGAATAGTTGCTCTAGAACAGCGACCACCAACCAGTCTACAAAAAAATGTTGGTGGTCCCCAGGGGTTCTGCCACAAATCAACATTGTGGCGGATGTATATCGCCCAATGTTGTTTCCAGTGTTGTTCTCAAAATCTATTACCCGATGCCTCCTCTGTAGTTCCTATAGGGAAGTAGTACAGAGGGCAGGAGGTGAAGTAGGAGGGGTCTTCCAATGGCAGCGCTAATCACAGACTGTGGGAGGGAGCATGGAGTTCGGGCACATGGCAGGATAAGGAGGTGAGATCCAATGATGAGTCTGTGTAAGGCAGCAGCGTGATGCAGAGTGCGGGGTGTGGGGTGGTCTGAGAGCTGGAGCATTTTGTGTATAAGGCAGCAGTGTGATCCGGGGGGGGGGGCAATGAGCCAGGGCATTGTGTGTATAAGGCAGCAGTGTAATCCAGGGGGGGGGCAGAGAGCCAGAGCATTGTGTGTATAAGGCAGCAGTGTGATCCGGGGGGGCAATATGCCAGAGCATTGTGTGTATAAGGCAGCAGTGTAATCCAGGGGGAGGCAGAGAGCCGGAGCATTGTGTGTATAAGGCAGCAGTGTAATCCAGGGGGAGGCAGAGAGCCGGAGCATTGTGTGTATAAGGCAGCATTGTGATCCGGGGGGGGCAATGAGCCAGAGCATTGTGTGTATGAGGCAGCAGTGTAATCCGGAGGGGGGGCAGAGAGCCGAGGCATTGAGGCATTGTGTGTATAAGGCAGCAGTGTAATCCGGGCGGGGGGCAGAGAGCCAGAGCATTGTGTGTATAAGGCAGCAGTGTAATCCAGGGGGAAGGTGGCAGAGCGCCAGAGCATGTACTATTTATTATTATACAGGATTTATATAGCGCCAGCAGTTTATGCAGTGCTTTACAATATAAAAGGGAGACAATACAGTTACAATACAATTAAATACACAAGGGTTAAGAGGGTCCTGCTCAGAAGAGCTTACAATTTAATAGGGTGGGTCAAGTGGTACAAAAGGTTGTAACTGTGGGGAATAGCTGATGGAAGTGCTAAAAGATTAGCTGAAGATGTGATAGGCTTCCCTGAAGTGATGAGTTTTTAGGGATTGCCTGAAGACAGCCACAGTAGGAAATAGCCAGACAACTTGAGGTAGAGAGTTCCAGAGGATGGGAGAGGCTCTGGAGAAGTCCTGGAGATGAGCATTGGAGGAGGAGACAAGGGAGCTTGAGAGCAGGAGGTCTTGAGAGGAGTGGAGAGGACGATTTGGGTGATATTTGGAGGCAAGGTTAGTGACCTAGCTGGGGGCAGAGTTGTGAATGGCTTTGTATGTTGTAGTTAGAATTTAATTCACTGGGTGATCGGGAGCCAGTGTAGGGATTGGCGGAGAGGGGTGGCGGACACTGAGTAGTTGGTAAGGTAGATGAGAGATGAGTCTGTAAGTGGCATTCATGATAGACTGAAGAGGGGATAGCCTATTAAGAGGTAGGCCTATGAGGAGAGAGTTGCAATGATGAAGGTGGGAGATATCAAGGGAGTGAACTATTAGCTTGGTGGTTTCCATTAGTAAAAAAGGGACGGATTTTAGAGATGTTACAGAGGTGAAGTCTACAAGCTTTAAAGTGGTTGTAAACCCACTGTGACAACTTGCACCTACAGGTAAGCCTAGATTAAGGCTTACCTGTAGGTTCAAGAAATATCTCCGAGACCTACACGGTTAAGGAGATATTTGCAGAAAACACTGCACCGATGTCTACGGTGCATGCCGATTTTCTGAATGGGAGAATGCCGGCCCCGCGCACATGTGTGTGACATCATCGCCGCTCCGGCCAATCACAGCGCTGGAGCAGCGATACCTGGAAGACGGTCGGAGGGGACATGGCGGCGGAGGGGAACGAGGAGCGCTTTGGAGGCTTCGATCTGAGGTAAGTGCCACATAATGAGCTAGTATGCACAGCATACTAGCTCATTATGCCCTTTTCTTGCAGGGTTTTTTTTTTTCAGCAACATTTTTTTTTAGGTTTACTTCCTCTTTAAACAATGATTGTATTTGGGCTTAAAAGGACAGAGTCTAGGATTACACCTAGTACACCTGGCATGAATGGAGGGATTGATGGTTGCATTATTGATTTTGAGGGAAAAGTCTTGGAGAGGGGCATAGAAAGAGGAAATGGAGAGGAGGAGAAAGAGTTGTAGGCAGGGCTTTTTTTTCTCAGGGAATAGGTGCAGGAACTCCCCCTACCTACCTCCTGAGCACTGTCCTTTGGTTCCACCCCCTACCCACAGGCCCAAAACCAAATATTATTTTGTGGTGCTAAGTAATTTGGATGGAATTTGTAAATGATCCCCTGCAGCCAGCAGCAATAGCCCCCCCCCAGCAACAATAGATTCCACCAGCAACCATAGATTCCACTAGCAACAATAGACCCCCCCCCCAGCCACAATGGACCCCTCAACAAAATACCGCCCCAGCAATAATAAACCCCCGGAAGTACCAACAGATCTCCCAGCAGCCAGCATCAACAGATCTCTCCAGCAGCCAGCAAGTGTAGAAATAGACCCCTCCCTCAAGAGTAGATCCCTCCCAGCAACAATTGACCTCAACAACAATAGACCTCGCCTGCAAAAATAGATCTCCTCCACCAACAATAGATCCCTCAGCAACCAGCATCAATAGACCCTTCAGCACACTCCAGTACCCCTTGCCATTACATACTTTAAGTACTGGAGGTGCCAAAACTGTGTCCCCCTATGTTCCCACTAAAAAAAAGCCCTGGTTGTAGGTAACATTGAAGGAGCGCTGTGATAGGTATGAGTAGAACCAAGATGGAGCAGAATCTTGGATGCCAAGGAAACTTGAGTTTATTGAGAAGGAGATCGACAATATCAAAGTCCGCGGAGAGGTCAAGTAGTAGGAGTATGGAGTAGTGGCCATTGGTTTTAGCAGTTAGTAAATCGTTACTGAGTTTTAGTAAGGAAGTTTCTATGCTGTGAGCGAAAGCCAGAGATTACTGCACCGTCCTGAGCAGACACAAGCTCCTTGGGTCAGCACTTGTCCCACCCTTGAAGGGGCATCAGAGTTTGGAGTGGTTTGCAATTTCAATGCTGGAGACGCTGTTGACCGCATCTACCACCGCGGAGGCACTTTTTGATCTCCTCTATCTCAATGAGCCAGAAATGCTGTTTTCGTCAGAGGACCTCTTACTAAGTACGTAATGCAGGTGCCTTGCCGCTCTTCTTAACCACTTCAGCCATAACGATTTGGTTGGCCAAAGACCAGAGCACTTTTTGCGATTCGGCACTGCGTCGCTTTAACTGACAATTGCGCGGTCGTGCGACGTGGCTCCCAAACAAAATTTACCTCCTTTTTTTCCCACAAATAGAGCTTTCTTTTGGTTGTATTTGATCACCTCTGCGGTTTTTATTTTTTGCGCTATAAACAAAAATAGAGCGACAATTTTGAAAATAAAGCAATATTTTTAACTTTTTGCTATAATAAATATCCCCAAAAAATTTATAAAAAAATGATTTTTTTCCTCAGTTTAGGTCGATACGTATTCTTCTACATATTTTTGGTAAAAAAAAAAACGCAAAGAGTGTTTAATGATTGGTTTGCACAAAAGTTATAGCGTCTACAGGGGATAGTTTTATGGCATTTTTATTAATAATTTTTGACGCCATTTTGGGACCATTGTCAATGATACAGCGATCAGTGCTATAAAACTGACACTGGCGGTGAAGGGGTTAACCAGTAGGGGGGCGCTGAAGGGGTTAAGTGTGTCCTAGGGATGTGTTCTAACTGTAGGGGGGATGGGCTACCTGTGTCACGACACTGATCACCACTCCCGATTACAGGGAGCTGTGATCAGTGTCCTGTCACTAGGAAGAATGGGGAAATGCTTGTTTACATCAGCATTTCCCCGTTCTTCCTCTCCGTGAGACGATCGCGGGTATCCCCACAGACATCGAGTCTGCGGGACCCGTGGTCGGACTCACGGAGCTCGTGGCGCGCGCGCGCATGCCCACAATGCTGCTTCTTAAAGGGGACATACCTGTACGCCCATCTGCCCACTAGGGTGATCACATTTCCAAACTGCCATTCAGGGACAAACCCCCTCTCTCACCTTTCCCAAAAAAAGATGAGGGGGGACGGGGGGGAAATGTAGTCTCTGGGTTGATGGGGAATTTGGCGGCGGGTTATTTGTCAGGTGAATGTGCCACTTGCCACCAGATGCAGTGCCGCTTGCCACCCATAGCCTGCCACCAGATGCAGTGCTGCGGTCACTCCCTCTGCATGAGCCACGTGCGTAGAAGGAAAGGAGTGGCGTCACTATCTGGAGAGTGAAGATCATACCAGTCCCTGCTGCTTGCCGCTGGGTGCCGGAGAAGGAGGAGGTGCCAAGGTGGGTGGGGACAGCAGTTCTGCACTAGGCACAGGCCTCGCTCCCAGTCTCACTGTCTGAGAGTAAATTGTCACTGGTTGCAAGATGCCAGGCAGCGCTGGCTCTAGCAACCAGTTCCGAAAATGTAGTTATTAGTTAGTAGGGGGTGGCTGTGTCCTCTATTTCATTCCAGGACACTGTATTGTCCCGGAATGACCCAGAACAGACATGTCAATTGCGGGACACTCCCAGGCAATCCGGGACACGTGGGCACCCTACTGCCAACCGGAGCCATTGTGTCAACGTATATCGTCGGCGCTGGTCCTTAAGTGGTTAAAACTGTTCTGCTCCATGGTTATTGTAGCCGTTTATGGGATTTAAAAGCTGATAATTGTCATCTGACAATACGGAGGCTGTTCACACATTTCAGATCGCTGTTGGCAAGGCGTTTTGCAATTCATACATTTATTTTTACCTCCCAGATATTTGTGTTACTTTTATATTGTAAAAAGCTTTTCCCTCAGCAAGCAAGATAAGTCCCTTTTGTGAGCCACTATGAAAGGGTAAAATTTTCCAGCAATGGAAAAAAAAAGCGAGGCTTCACGCTACGTTATTCTGTGGGGCTGATTCATCAAACTGTCTAAGTACCTCGATGTTTGATGAATCAGCTCCACGGAAAAAACATTAAATGATGTTTCATTTTGCTCGGCTGAGAGAATATTCCGCCTTTGATGAATATAATGCGGGGAACGGTGCACAACTTTGGTCGGGAACCGGCTGTTTTTTGCCATATTGACATAAATTTGTTGACGAGTCCAGGCACAGGCACAGTACATGGTGTATCGACCTGTCCTCAGGAAAACTGCAATGAACTGGAACTATTATGGTGTACCTTTGCTGTAAATGAATCCCCAGCACAATGTAGGAGCATTGAATATGGACTTTTCTCCAAGAATTTAGTACAGGTACTAAAAGTGGGCCCAGCATCTGATATATGTTGCAAGTGTAGCATTGGGGCTACTGGTTTAATTTTGGGCCTTTGCCGTTACCTTGCTGTTCCACCGTGTCCGTCATAGGGGTCCCATTGAAGAGTTGTTCACAGATGTCAGCACCAACACATGGTCTCTTTTCCAATGGTTTTATTTAACAAAGTCAGTTAGAGGGATGGAGGATCAGGGGAGATTCAGGTATCTTGTATTTGCGGATCACGGGTACTTCTCTTGATCCAGAGGACAAACAGCTTCCACCCTGGATCTAGCAACCACCTAGGGTTGCCACCTGTACGGGATTCACCCGGACAGTTCGGGTTTTGAATCATGTGTCCAGGTTTCAGGCAGACTAAAACCCGGACACATTATTGAATTTAGACCAGGCTGTGGCTTCCCAAGTAACTAAGTCCCACACAAATCTATTGCCGTCCGAGAGCTGCAGTGGCCGTCTGGTTTTAGGTTTGGCATCACTGGAGGGCAGGGTGATGATGTCAGGAAGAGTAATCTGGCCACACCCACCATTCGCACCCAAAGGTGTCCCAGGCCACTAAAGTGTTCGGGTTTGGCTTGAAGAAAGGGTGGCAACCCTACAACCACCGGATAGGCCTCTCTCACTGACCTAGCAGCTGGTGCGGTGCTCGGTCAAAAGTCTCTGCCACAGACTTGAAGAATATACATAGTCTCTGCCACAGACTTAAAGAATAGGCATAGTCTCTGCTCAATCCCCTGCCACAGGATTGTATGATCCAGAACTTTTTCAAAGTCTAAGTAAAGTCACACAGTACCAGTTTCTTTTAGCCAAGCCGGCAACACTGAGGTAGATGGGCTGGAATGCGTCCTCCAATTGAGTCTCCAGGTTCTTCCTGAGATACCAGCCTTTTCGCTAGGTCCTCTCTGAGAAAAGTCCTCCCCTGGTCTCCTCAATTGCTCGGCTTCTTCCCGCAGGCAAGACAGCACAGGACCACCCCTGGTCCAGTAGACTCCAGAAACTTCTGGGCCTACTATCAGTAACGAAGCCTCAGGCCAGCCGGCCCCGAGGCAGAACAGCTGCTTCGACACACCTTAGGCCAGGAGGGCCATCAGGTCGGAGAGACCCGGAAAACGGTGTCTGCTCCTTAAAGCGGAGTTCCACCCAAATTTGGAACTTCCGCTAAATCCACTCCTCGCCCCCTTACATGCCACATTTGGCATGTAATTTTTTTTGGGGGGGGGAGTGGGGGCTTCAGTAGGAGTGGGACTTCCTGTCCCACTTCCTCCCTCCGCCCTGGGGTCGCCTAGGCGATACGTCATATCGCCTTTTGGCGGCCCCTCCCTGTAGACGATCACCTAGGGCGTGACAGGTCCCAGGCGATCGCTTGTCCACTCAGAGAGTGCTGCGCCGTTTGCGCATGCGCAGTGAGTGCCTGGCCGTGAAGCCGAAAGTTGTCATGGCCGGGTGCCCACACTATGAATGGAGGCGCCGGCGGAGAAGGGGGGGGGGGGGAGCGGAGCTCCGGGCGGCGCGTCGTTGGACAGTGGAACAGGTAAGTGTATGTTTATTAAAAGCCAACAGATACACTTTTTGTAGCTGCTGACTTTTAATAAACATAAAAAAAGGCTGGAACTCCACTTTAAGTATCCTCTCCCAGAATGCACAGGGGGGGACCACTCCCACTGGGCTGCTTCTGGGTAAAGAATACTCAATACACCCAGCCTGCTGCATTTCCAACCTTGACCTGTGGTGACAGCGACACCTACAGTCAAGTGGAAAATGCACAGCACAGCTGGACTGGAACAGAAGCCAGCAATTTAACACAATCATTCTGAGCCAAACTACAGCTCAGATAACTTAAATTTAAACATAGCGCCTACTCAATAGGAGCAGGGCGCTACACAATAATGCTGAATAATGCTTGTATTCCTTATACACACGATCGGACTTTTTGAAAACAACGGTCCGACGGACGTGTTTGATCTGACAATCCGACCGTGTGTACGCTCCATCGGACAATTGTTTTCGCTTTTTCATTTGACAAATGTTCGCTGTGAAAGCTCTCAAACTTTTCGGAAACAAATGTCCCACGTCGGCTCATCCAATCATGTGTACACAAGTCCATCGGACTAAAGTCCAAAGTACAAACACGCATTCTCAGAACCAATGCTAAAGGTCAGACAACAATAGCAGAAGTTGTCCAAAGGGTGGCGGTAAAGAGCTGAAAAACCACGTGATTTGGTGAATGTTGGCTGAAAAAGTCCTGCCGTTTGTGTATGCAGAACAAGTTCACGGCCAACGCCCCTTCGGACCAAAATCCACAGAAAAGTCAGATGGAAGTCCGATCGTGTGTATGAGGCTTTACCTATTACAGAGATCACAGTACTCCGCCTAACAATGCATTCATCTTCTTTTCGCTCCAGAAGGACAACACCGTCTTTGCTCCGGCATCTTTCAGTGTCAGCATCTACTTTCTGGGCTGGGATTCTAACCCAGACATGACGCAGTCATGTAAACGCTGGTGCTTGTGCAGTTCTTGGTTGTGTTTACCAATGTCTGATACAGATTAGCCCCAGCTGCAACCCTTGCTACATATCGTGTTTCCCCCGAAAATAAGACCTACCCCGATAATAAGACCTATCGCTATTTTCCAGGAGGCCTGCAATATAAGCCCTACCCCTGAAAATAAACCCTAGTTCGGTGCTCAACTGATCTCCTCTTCTTGCAGCTGGTAATCTCGGCCCCTTTTTTTTTTGCATTGCTCAGAGCAGGGAAGGCAGCTCGGGGCGGACAATGGAAGCGCCGAGCAGGGCTCAGCTGATCTCCTCTTCTCTTGTCAGCGTGGGGATCTCGGCCCCCCTCCCTCTGCCCCAATCGTAGCCTTGGAAGACGGTTCAGGTGGGCCATTGAAGCGGGTGTCAGCGGGGGATCGCTCTCCCCTCCCCCTGCAGTGCTCGATGGATCACAGCTCAGGCAGGCTATGGAAGAAGGTATTTGCACTGTTGCATTGCATAAACGCATACATTTTGCATTATGTGATCCTGTGATAGAGGGGATTCTGTCATTTTACAACCACTAGGAAGATAGCACATTGCATGGTAAGCCCTACCCCAAAAATAAGCCCTAGTGTGTTTTTGGCTGACAAAATTAATATAAGACCCGGGGAAACACAGTAGTTACAATGTTACATTCTGATCACTAGCACTAACAAACAAAACATAGGGTGCATAGAAGATACATATAGCTGTATATATATATATATATACTGTGAGGGGGTTAACTCAGCGGGTGTGTGTGACGCCCTGGATGGGTTCACCACACAAAAACAGGCACAGCAGGCAGAGTTGTAGGTGAAAAAACAAAAAGGTGCGGTTTATTTAAACTATTTACAGTGAAAAATATAACAGCAAAACAAAAGAAACATGAAAAGAAATCCTGGTCAGCTTGACCGCTTACTACACACGCAGTTTCCCTGTCTAACAACTAGGTGCAGCCTTGTGCTGCCCCAGCCCCTATCTCCCTGTTTTAGAAGTTTAAGCCACACAGGCTTTGTCTCACCGCACAGGACAGAAAGCACACTCCACAGTCCACACAACATAGAACTGGTTCCAGGATGAAGCATCTCCCTTAGCATGCTGGGAGTTCTTGTAGAGGCCCTAATAAGCCCACTTACTTCAGCTGGGCTCATTAACCCTTCCCCTGAAAGACTCCCAGCACTCCCCCTAGTGGTATAAATTGGCATAAAGCCTGAATCTAGGACATATATATCTTCCATCCTGGATGCAACCTGGTGATTTTACCTGCCTGCTGTCACAATATATATGTGGTAAGGCTGGCCGCAGGCCAGCCTGTATTTGTGGGAGGAGACTGAGAGGGCTACTTAAGCCTCCTCCCCTGTCGGGTCTGGGTTGCCGTCATTTCTGGGCTAGCAGAGCGGCGGCCGGCTGCAGCAGTCTCCTGGTGCTCACACCGCCTGCCCATCAAGCCATCCTTTCCCTGCTGACAACTCATGCAGAGAGGGGGCCTGTCCACGTGTTTTTAGTGCTCATCCGGGAAAGGGGCGGGACCCCTCCAACCCACATTTTTTTCCGGCCTCAAGCCGGTTGCTGCAGGGCCGCCGCCCGCTCGTGCACCCCATCTTCTTTCCAGGCTCACACAGAGTGAGGGGGAGCCCTCTCACTACTCCGGGCGCATGTTGCCGCATGGGGGGGGAGGGGGGGCCGTCCTTCCTTCCTTCACTCCTTTCGGGCACATGCTTGCATCCTTGCAGGGCCACCCTCCTCCTCCCTGTCTGTTTTTTCATGGCCTCTAGCTGAAGGGGGGGGGGGGCGTCCATCCACTCACCCACTCCTCCAGGCACTCGCCGGCATCCTGCAATGCCGTTCGCTCAGCAGGTCATCCGTCTCGGTCATTGGGGTGGGGGGGCTCTCCACATCCATGTTTGCAAATAGGGGGGGGAGCGTCCACCTACCTACCCGCCCATCACTCCTCCTTGCTCTACTGAAGGGCCGCCTGATTGTCTGTCTGTTCAAACCTCCCCTGGGCTCACGCCGGTGTCATGAGGGGGGGGGGGTTGTGCACACTCATCCCAGGGTCACGTTGGCAGCTTGGGGGGGGGGTGGTGAGGCTGTCCACCCGTCATCTCCCGGGGTCACGCTGGCAGCGTGGGAGGGGTTGTCCATCTGTTTCTCAGGGATCTCGCTGGCAGCATGGGGGGGAGGTGGCTGGTAGTTTTTCCTTGCAATACTGCATTTTGTCATAACATCCTGTCTCTGCGTTTCCAGTCTCTGCGTTTCCAGTCTCTGCGTTTCCAGTCTCTGCGTTTCCAGTCTCTGCGTTTTTCAGTCTCTGCGTTTTTCAGTCTCTGCGTTTTCCAGTCTCTGCGTTTCCAGTCTCTCTGCCTTGTCAAGTTCACCTCCCTGGAACCCACGCCGTGCACCATGGAGGGGACGCCCGCAGGCCTCCTGGTTCTCACCCTGGCTCCATGGGGGGGGGGGGCGCTCACTCGCCTGCTCACCTCCCGGTACTCACGTGGGGTATCATGGGGGGGGGGTTGCCTTTTGCCCCAGCATTTTCTTCCCCAGCTTTTCTGTTATTTCTTTCCACCCCTGCATTTCTGTCATTGCGTTTCTGCCCCCAGCATTTCTGTTATTGCATTTCTGCCCCCAGCATTTCTGTCATTTAGTTTCTGCCCCCAGCATTTCTGTTATTGCGTTTCTGCCCCCAGCATTTCTGTTATTGCATTTCTGCCCCCAGCATTTCTGTTATTGCATTTCTGCCCCCAGCATTTCTGTTATTGCATTTCTGCCCCCAGCATTTCTGTTATTGCATTTCTGCCCCCAGCATTTCTGTCATTGCATTTCTGTCATTGCATTTCTGCCCCCAGCATTTCTGTCATTGCATTTCTGCCCCCAGCATTTCTGTCATTGCAGTTCTGCCCCGGCATTTCTTTCATTGCATTTCTGCCCCCAGCATTTCTGTCATTGCATTTCTGCCCCCAGCATTTCTGTCATTGCATTCCTGCCCCCAGCATTTCTGTCATTGCATTTCTGTCATTGCATTTCTGCCCCCAGCATTTCTGTCATTGCATTTCTGCCCCCAGCATTTCTGTCATTGCATTTCTGCCCCCAGCATTTCTGTCATTGCATTTCTGCCCCCAGCATTTCTGTCATTGCATTTCTGCCCCCAGCATTTCGGTCATTGCATTTCTGCCCCCAGCATTTCGGTCATTGCATTTCTGCCCCCAGCATTTCGGTCATTGCGTTTCTGCCCCCAGCATTTCGGTCATTGCGTTTCTGCCCCCAGCATTTCTGTCATTGCGTTTCTGCCCCCAGCATTTCTGTCATTGCGTTTCTGCCCCCAGCATTTCTGTCATTGCGTTTCTGCCCCCAGCATTTCTGTCATTGCGTTTCTGCCCCCAGCATTTCTGTCATTGCGTTTCTGCCCCCAGCATTTCTGTCATTGCGTTTCTGCCCCCAGCATTTCTGTCATTGCGTTTCTGCCCCCAGCATTTCTGTCATTGCGTTTCTGCCCCCAGCATTTCTGTCATTGCGTTTCTGCCCCGGCATTTCTGTCATTGCATTTCTGCCCCGGCATTTCTGCCGTTCTTCCGTTCTTATCTTCGTTGGTTACCATGTATCTTTGTATCTTCGTCCACGTTTGTACCTGGGTTAGTTAGGGCTCACATTTTGGGATCTGTCACGTCTACAGATCCATACGGGCTGAGGTTTCGTTGTTAAATGATTGTTGACCACAATCTTCTCGCCCGTATACCATACGTCATACGATGCACCTTCATTCATTACACCTATACGATCACCCACCACGGTCCGTGGGTACACCAGCCCTGAGTGTTCAGTGTAATTACCTGTCTCTGCGCTACAGGTTACTCTGGCTCACTCGCCACGCACACAAGGGTGGGGTCATCAGGTTCATGTACGCGCGGTGGTCTTGTCACTTCATGCAGGGCAAGGCTAACGCGTTTCACATCAGGGGATGATGCTTACTCATAGGATTTCTGGCTGCGTTTGCTGCCCCAGGATTTCTGGTGGTCTTGTCACTTCATGCAGGGCAAGGCTAACGCGTTTCACATCAGGGTATGATGCTTGCTCATAGGATTTCTGGCTGCGTTTTGCTGCCCCAGGATTTCTGGCTGCGTTTTGCTGCCCCAGGATTTCTGTCGTTGCGTTTGCTGCCCCAGGATTTCTGTTGTTGCGTTTTGCTGCCCCAGGATTTCTGTCGTTGCGTTTTGCTGCCCCAGGATTTCTGTCGTTGCGTTTTGCTGCCCCAGGATTTCTGTCGTTGCGTTTTGCTGCCCCAGGATTTCTGTCCTCGCATTTCTGCCCCTAGATTTCTGTCGTAGCATTTCCGCCTCAGCATTCAGTCTCAGCATTTCCGTTGCAACGTTTCAGTCTTAGCGTTCTAGAGGGGTGTTGTGGTCCAGTCACGGCATACTCCGGTAGCTGTTCTCTTCTTTGTTGGTTACTATGTGTCATGTTATCTTCGTCCATGTTTGTACCTGGGTTAGTTAGGGCACACATTTCCGGATCTGTCACGTCTACAGATCCATACGGGCTGAGGTTTCGTTTTTAATGATTGTTGACCACAATCTTCTCGCCCGTATACCATACGTCATACGATGCACGTTCATTCTTACACCTATACGATCACCCACCACGGTCCGTGGGTACACCAGCCCTGAGTGTTCAGTTAATTGCCTGTCTCTGCGCTACAGGTTACTCGGGCTCACTCGCCACTCACACAAGGTGGGGGGGGTCATCCGTCATCAGGTTCATGTACGCGCGGTGGTCTTGTCACTTCTGCATGTTCTCTTCTTAGGTAGGCTCGTTGTTGTTCTCATGTCTGGTTGTCTGTCATTTCTCTGGTTTGTGTTCTCAGGTTGGGCTGCGCTGGCATCTTCGCATTCATCAAACATTGCTTGCACTCGCTTCCATCAGTCCTGCCCGTTGCCAGGGCTAGTTGATTGGTGCGGATGTCATTCTTCACTGGGTTCACCCTTGGGTAGGAAGCAGTCTTCATTTTACTAAATCATCGTTCTGTTGCTGAGGCCCTGGTCACCACCTAGGGTTTCACAGTCTTTCTTGGGGTGTGTGCTGAGCCACGGCCCCTTGTCGGCCACAGGGGTGGGTTTGGGGTTCCGCTAGCGGCTCTGATCTTTTGTCTAGGCATGTCTGCATCATGCCATCAGACTTCTTGCCCGGGATGGAGCCTGACCTTCCTTTCTCGGTTCAGGATTCAGTTGCTTGTCAGGTCACAGGCGGTGGCACGATCCGATTGAGTCAGGTGGGACCAGTGTTCTGTGTCTGGCATGTTTCTCCCATGCTTGACGATGCTCATTGCCGTGGCGCTTGGCCTTTTCCGCCTACTCCGGCAACCCATCCTCCAGGTATCCAGTCCTACAACTCCTGCCAGTCGTCAATTTTTGCCCTCTCCCTCTCTTCCCCATACCTTGTATGGGTAGGCCGGAGGCACATCTTTGATGTCCGGTTGGAGTATTACGATCTACTCGCCCATCGGTTGCAGAGGCTCCTCGGGCCAGCCTTTGCTTCCTTTCCCCCACGTATCCTCTCATTTGCTAGCAGGTCATTCTCATGTTTGGATTGTGCCGGGCATCAGGCTTATTCCATTCTTGCACGGGACCGGGTTCAGATACTGTTGCCGTCCGGGTACGTGCTACTTCTCTGTTCGTTACCTTCCCTTCTTCACCTACAGTTGTCTCTTTTTGCCCACTTTTCAGGCATACTGACCAGCTAGGCCAAGGCACACCTCAGGCCTTGGTGCATTAGGGTTATCACTGTCACACTCGAGGACTCGAAGACTCTGACGACAAGTGGTAAGGCTGGCCGCAGGCCAGCCTGTATTTGTGGGAGGAGACTGAGAGGGCTACTTAAGCCTCCTCCCCTGTCGGGTCTGGGTTGCCGTCATTTCTGGGCTCCCACCCACCCGTTCCCCCAGATTCATGCATACTCATTCTATTTTCCTTATTCTTATTCTTACATTCAGGGTATGCCCACTTTTCAGGCATACTGACCAGCTAGGCCAAGGCACACCTCAGGCCTTGGTGCATTAGGGTTATCACTGTCACACTCGAGGACTCGAAGACTCTGACGACAAATATATATATATATATATATATATATATATATACAGTCAAAACTTGGACTGCGAGCATAATTCGTTCCGGAAACATGCTTGTAATCCAAAGCACTCGTATATCAAACCAAATTTCCCCATAAGAAATAATGGAAACTCAGATGATTCGTCCCACAACCATTTGTTCATAAGTCCTTCAGTTTATAGTCCATATAAAAAGATTATAGCAATGTGATAAGTTGTGTAACCATAAAATGTCCACCCACCAATGGAAGCCTCCACAAGGGGATTAGAAGCAAAATCCAGCAGGAGCTACAGAGTATAAAAGAGAAGAAAGGTGCCTCTAAGTGTAGCAATATGGTTACATTTAATGAAGGTACAATATTTAGCAACTCACATGGTTGATGATTAAAAGAGGCACATCTAAGTATGCAGGCATCCGGGGTAAAGCTGTCCACATAGACCGTCCTCCACACCGCCTGCTCTCACCGCTGTCAGTCTGCAATCGTGACGGGAAGACTACCCTGCAGTAGAGCGATCTGAAAGCGAAGCTTGAAGCGCTCGTGGAGCACAGTGTGGAAGGGACGATGGTGGTGTGGAGGACGGTCTATGTGGACAGCTTTACCCCGGATGCCTGCATACTTAGATGTGCCTCTTTTAATCATAAACCATGTGAGTTGCTAAATGTTGTACCTTCATTAAATGTAACCATATTGCTACACTTAGAGGTGCCTCTCTTCTCTTTTATGCTCAGTTGTGACATGACGCTACTTTTATATCAAGACACCGCTTGTATATCAAGGCAAAATGTTGCTTATCTTGCAAAACACTCTCAAACCAAGGTTTTACTATATATGTATATTGTATATACACTATATTACCAAAAGTATTAACTAAACGTTAAAAGGACACTTGCCTTTACACGCACAGGAACTTTAATGGCATCCCAGTCTCAGTCTGTAGGGTTCAATATTGAGTTGGCCCCGCCCTTTGCAGCTATAACAGCTTCAACTCTTCTGGGAAGGCCGTCCACAAGGTTTAGGAGTCTCTATGGGAATGCTTGACCATTCTTCCAGAAGCGCATTAGTGAGGTCAGGCATTGATGTTGGACGAGAAGGCCTGGCTCGCAGTCTCTTATCGAATTCATCCCAAAGGTGTTCTATGGGGTTGAGGTCAGGACTCTGTACAGGCCAGTCACGTTCCTCCACCCCAAACTCGCTCATCCATGTCTTTATGGATCTTGCTTTGTGCACTGGTCCACATCATTTGGTGGAGGGGGGGATTATGGTGTGGGGTTGTTTTTCAGGGGTTGGGCTTGGCTCCTTAGTTCCAATGAAGGGAACTTTTAAAGCATCAGCATACCAAGACATTTTGGACAATTTCACGCTCCCAACTTTTTAGGAACAGTTCTTCCTGTTCCAACATGACTGTGCACCACTCGCTCATCCATGTCTTTATTGACCTTACTTTGTGCCCTGGTCACCAGTGCACAAAGTAAGGTCAATAAAGACATGGATGAGCGAGTTTGGGGTGGAGGAACTTGACTGGACTGCACAGAGTCCTGACCTCAACCTAATAGAACACCTTTGGGTTAAATTTGAGCGGAGACTGCGAGTCAGGGCTTCTCATTCAACATCAGCGCCTGACCTCACAAATGCGCTTCTGGAAGAATGGTCAAACATTCCCATAGACCAGTGTGCCCCAACAGGTCATGTTTTCAGGCTTTCCATAATTTTGCACAGGGGATTTGATCAGTTTCACTGTCTTAGTAATTACCACAGCCTTTCATCTGAGGGAAATCCTAAAAACATGATTTCCCTATGGAAAAACTGCCGCAGAAAAAAATGACAGGAATCACGACGAGAAAAATTAGAGCATGTTCTAATTTTTCTCGTCGTGATTAATACCGTTTTTCCCGTCGGGAAAAACGGCAAAAAGCCCACAGACGATCGTTTTTCTCGTCCAAAGGAAAAAAATTTCCCGACGGGAAAAATGATCGTGTGTACGCGGCATAATTCTTAGGAATAACTCACTTAAATCTGTCCAAACCAGAGACTAGTAGACATCCCGGGTATGATAAAGTAAAAAAAAAATAAAAATCATAAATTATAATATAATAAATAACTATAAAATAATTATAACAAATAATAATATAATAATAATAAAAGTGTGTTTCAGTGTTTGATGACGAATTTCTCCACAAATCGCTATCACTCAATTCTGCGAGTAATTCTAATTTATTATCGCTGTTTTCTAGCTGGTCTAAAACCACTTTTGACATAAAGGGACACTTTTTGGTTGCTATCGACAATCTCCAAATTCCAGGCAGAAAGCACAGTTTTTATTATATAAAAGTGCATACAGGGCACTGGACAGACCACTAGGGACAAAGGGTGTGTGTAATTTTTTGATACAGTACTGTAATATGTAAGATTACAGTATACTGTATGTGTACTGTGTTTTAACTTTTTTGAATTTGGCGCCGATCTCTGTCCCCGTGCGTCGTAACGTCGCAGGGAACGGAGCTCGGCGGCACTCGGGCACTGTGTGAATCGAGCGAGGAGACAGCTCGATCACACAGCGGGGAGGCATCGCAGGATCCAGGGGACAAGGTAAGTAACTCTGCCTGGATTACTGCGATGCAATCCCGAGTCTGGCTCGGGGTTACCGCTTTTGGTGCTGCAATTTAACCCCGAGCCAGACTCGGGAATATCGCCAGGGGGTTAAAGTTCATGTGCGTGTAAAGGCAGGTGTCCCAATACTTTTGGTAATATAGTGTATATCAGTGGTGGCTGGTGCTAAAAAAAATTGGGGGGGCGCAAACCCCTCCAGGTCTTTACCTGCCCACCCTCTGCTGTCACGGCTCCCAATACCCGAACACACTATACACAGAGCACACACAATACATACAGAGCACACCGTGCATACACAAAACATACACAGAACATACACAGAACACACCGTGCATACACAAAACATACACAGAACATACACAGAACACACTGTGCATACACAGAACACACCATACATAGAACACACCGTACACACACAGATCACACCGTGCATACACAGAACATACAATACATACAGAGAACACACAATACATACAATACATACAGAGAACACACATTACATACAATACATACAGAAAACACACATTACATACAATACATACAGAGAACACACATTACATACAATACATACAGAGAACACACATTACATACAGAGAACACACATTACATACAATACATACAGAGAACACACATTACATACAGAGAACACACATTACATACAATACATACAGAGAACACACATTACATACAATACATACAGAAAACACACATTACATACAATACATACAGAGAACACACATTACATACAGAGAAAAAACATTACATACAATACATACAGAAAACACACATTACATACAATACATACAGAGAACACACATTACGTACAGAGAACACACATTACATACAATACATACAGAGAACACACATTACATACAATACATACAGAGAACACGCATTACATACAATACATACAGAGAACACACATTACATACAGAGAACACACAATACATACAATACATACAGAGAACACACATTACATACAATACATACAGAGAACACACATTACATACAGAGAACACACAATACATACAATACATACAGAGAACAGACATTACATACAATACATACAGAGAACACACATTACATACAGAGAACACACAATACATACAATACATACAGAGAACACACATTACATACAATACATACAGAGAACACACATTACATACAATACATACAGAGAACACACATTACATACAATACATACAGAGAACACACATTACATACAATACATACAGAAAACACACATTACATACAATACATACAGAGAACACACATTACATACAGAGAACACACAATACATACAATACATACAGAGAACACACATTACATACAATACATACAGAGAACACACATTACATACAATACATACAGAGAACACACATTACATACAATACATACAGAGAACACACATTACATACAATACATACAGAGAACACACATTACATACAATACATACAGAGAACACACATTACATACAATACATACAGAAAACACACATTACATACAATACATACAGAGAACACACATTACATACAGAGAACACACAATACATACAATACATACAGAGAACACACATTACATACAATACATACAGAGAACACACATTACATACAATACATACAGAGAACACACATTACATACAATACATACAGAGAACACACATTACATACAATACATACAGAAAACACACATTACATACAATACATACAGAGAACACACATTACATACAGAGAACACACAATACATACAATACATACAGAGAACACACATTACATACAATACATACAGAGAACACACATTACATACAATACATACAGAGAACACACATTACATACAGAGAACACACAATACATACAATACATACAGAGAACACACATTACATACAGAGAACACACAATACATACAATACATACAGAGAACACACATTACATACAGAGAACACACAATACATACAATACATACAGAGAACACACATTACATACAGAGAACACACAATACATACAATACATACAGAGAACACACATTACATACAGAGAACACACAATACATACAATACATACAATACATACAGAAAACACACATTACATACAATACATACAGAGAACACACATTACATACAGAGAAGAGAACACACAATACATACAATACATACAGAAAACACACATTACATACAATACATACAGAGAACACACAATACATACAGAGAACACACAATACATACAATACATACGGAGAACACACATTACATACAATACATACAGAGAACACACAATACATACAATACATACGGAGAACACACATTACATACAATACATACAGAGAACACACAATACATACAATACATACAGAGAACACGCATTACATACAATACATACAGAGAACACACAATACATACAATACATACAGAGAACACACATTACATACAATACATACAGAGAACACAGCACACTATATACAGAGGCGGAGGGGATCCAGCAGCACATTAGTTATATTGGCACCTGAGTCAGTGAGGATGAATTCTCCTGTAATGTGATGGAGTTGGCATGTTCTCACCTTCCCCCACAGACCATGCTCTCTCTCCTCCCATACAGTAATGTTTTGTAACTTCTTCCCTGCCTGAATGTCAGTTTTTGACATATTTTAAAACAACCTGTTGCTGTGAAACACACACATCTTCTTATCACAGAGTCCCACACAATAGCTGCAATGCCATTGGTTACTGTATGTGCATAAGAGACAGCAGAAGCAGTCTGCCTAAAGGGGATAGGGGGGGGGAGGGGAAGAGCAGCGTGAGATACAGACTCTAATACTCTGTGACTGACTGTCCTTACTGGAGAGGAGATTGTTCCTGTAAATGGGGGGAAATAACGGCACTTACTGTAAGCCTTGGTATGTGGAGGAAAGACACATTCAGATCACAGTACATCCCATCAGATCCTCATAGAGCCGACATTCCACTAGAACAGAAAGTGAAAGTGACACGGCTGCCTGGGAAAGCACCTCATAAGTCCTACAGCGGCTGCTAATGATCAGATAGATAGACGGACAGAAAATTGACCCAATGAGAGTGCTGGGGCTATTACCTGTACGCCCCAAAGCAACACAAAACCCTGCAAATGTAGCGTCTCGCCTACAATCACAGTATTGCATTGGGATGACGCTCCCATAGTGCACTGGGGCCGGCGCCCAAGCCCATTGAATTTAAAGAACTTTTTAAAAAAATATATTTTTTTTTTTCCTTTTTTTCTTTTGACAATAGCTTAGGGGGGGGGGCGGCGCCCGTGCGCCCCCTATGAGCGGGCTGCCACTGGTGTATATCTATATATATATATAGATATACACATACATAAGTATGCATGGCTGCTTTTTTACCCCACCCAGAACTTAACACCAGCTCCAGCTATGCTACCAATTGTGACTCTGCAGACATGTTCATGGTTGTGTCAGTACAATACTGATTGTGTCTCTGTGGATAATTATTTAAATTGCCTGATTGTTGTATTATCTTGATTTTTAATTGTGTCTTTTGTATGTATGTGGCATGTGCCATACCAATTTTCCACGCCTGTATGTCTGTGACTGATGCACTTTACCAGCACGATCCCTGTTAACAAGGAACAGAAGAAAACCGTTTACCTTTCTAGCAGCCTCTACCCCATATGTGCAAGAAAGACGCCGATCAAACCTTGGCTCGCTGTCAATGTTTTTGCATTTTTGTTAATGACACATGAACAAACAATAGAGACACCCTGGAGCTTTCCTCTTCCTTGATTAATTCATCAACTCGTTGTGCTAATTCTCCTCCATCTCATAATTAAAAACTGTAAGCGGAGAGGCCAGGCAGTGACCCGCAGAGAGGACTGGGAAACAGCCCGTTAACTAATGTCTAGAAAGACACCTTGATTGTAGAAGAAGCTAATTATGTGATATCGTCCTACACAACGACAAAGAAAGATCTGTGTCCATTTCTGCATGGCTGTCACCTCCAGTAGACATACATTTTAGACGGGCAACTCCATCCAAACCAAAAATTAGACAGGTGGGAAACATATGTAACACCCTTCTAGGTACAGTGCCTTGAAAAAGTATTCATACCCGTTGACATTTTCCACATTTTGTCATGTTACAACAAAAAACGTAAATGTATTTTATTGTGATTTTATGTGATAGACCAACACAAAGTGGCACATACCGTGGAAAGTCGGATTACGAGCATAATATGTTTAGAGATATACAGTATATATATGTAGCGGGTACTTGAATTATGTGAGGACTCTGGTGGTGTGAGGTTCCTTGGGGCCCCTGGGTGGCGCTGTTGCCTGGGGCCGGAGTTGAACTCACACCGCGAACCGTGCCTTTTTGTCCTCTCCTGGAGCTGGTACAGTGGGGCGGGGAACCCGCTGGGACGCAAAGGGAGAGGTCATAAAGGGGGCGGACGCCCTTTTTGGCGGGGAGTCGGAGGACACAGCCGAACCCAGACACCTTCAGCTTGGGTGCTGGCGTTCCGGTGTTCCGGGCCTAGGCGCCCTTGACCTAGCCGGAGCGGAGATGGAGTCCATCTCAGGCACCTTTAGCCTGGGGTGAGGTACTATGGCAGATGCCTGGGGCTCAGTACCTTCGACTGAGTTCCGTGAGGGTGGAGGAATCCGAAGGGGGCCCTAACTCCTTGGGTGCCCGTGTCTGAGTTCGTGAGGACTGGTGTGCAGTAACTTCTCTGAAGAGCCCGGCGCGGCATCGCTGGTGACGGAGAGGCCTCCATTTCTCCCTTGGACGGATTTCTTCCTCTGACAGGGGCTGAGCGAAGGTAATTCACGTTCTATATTACCTAGTCAGTGGCAGTGACTATTCACCACTGGTGACAGCACAGTGGGCAGCAGCAAGAAGGGAAAGGATTGTGCCTCAATCTGTCCCCCTCATTTTCCAAAGGAGAAAGATTGTTTTATTGCTTGGCAAGAAGAATAAAACTGAGTTGTACCTACTCACTGTGTGGAACTTGGGTTACTAAGCAAAGGAGTCAGGGACGAAGGACTGGACTTGGCTCTAGGACACCTACACAAAACCCAATCTTCTGGCCTTCACCCACCAGTTACGGAGGACACGGGCCGTGGTGTGTTTTCTCTCTCTCCCAGGTACCCCTAGACAACAGCCATATAACCGATAAAGCAAGAGAGAGGGGTGAGGCCGCTACATATATATATTTATATTTATTCATATTTCTTTCTTTTTTTGCTTTTTTATATTGTGATTGTTCCAGTAACTAGTTGGGTCATTAAAGTCCCATTAGGGGGGAACTTTTCCACTTGTTTGCGGTGAACCAAGGACTAAAAATGCAAAAAAATTAAATAAATTTGTTTGTGTGCAGTGGCTGTTATAACTGATAGGATTTCTTTTTTCTAGAAGTTGATGACGCTATAATCCATCAGAATATGTATGCTATGAATAGCCAGGACGGTTCGTTAGCAGTGAACACATAGATGAGTTGTGAATTCATGCCAACCCCCTTTAAAGATATCTAGATGATTCTGACAAAATATTAAACTGTGATAACGAGATGGTGTTAGCAACATACACATGAGTGAAAATATGATAAATTGCTATTCTGTATATAGAAACTTATGAATTACCGTAGATTAAAAAAAAAAAAAATAGCATAGCTTCCATATATAGCACTCCATACATTAGTGAAAATAGAAGCAATGGCCATTTTTAGACTTGCGTAATTACAAGAGCGTACGCAATAAGAATTACAGGGTTTATTTTAGACTCTAAAAACTCCAGCCAAAGTTGGGAAGGGTTGGAACTAATGGCAGCCTGTGTTTGCTGGTGTTCCTGTCCTGGTAAAAGCCCTTTCATGCTTGACTTGTAATAAAGTGTCACAGGGACAGGAATTAAGAAGAAATGTAGCTAGTGGGGACACAGGCAGCAATAAAAAGCATTATAGTTCATATTCAGGGACTTATGCGGGATAAGGAGACCAGTAAGCACCGGATCACACTGCCGCGGCTTCAAAATCGCGCAACTTCCGACTTTGAAGCCGAATCCTAGCGCAACTTTGGCATGACTTGCATGCGACTTCTTTAACCACTTCAGCTTCAGAAGGTTTTACCCCTCTTCCTGACCAGGCCATTTTTTTTTTTTGATATGGCACTGAGTTATTTTAACTGACAATTGTGCGGTCGTGCGATGTTGTACACAAATAAAATTGATGTCCTCTTTTTCCCACAAATATACACACGATCGGAAATTCCGACAACAAATGTTCGATGTGAGCTTGTTGTCGAGAAAATTTGACCGTGTGTAGGCTCCATCGGACATTTGCTGTCGGAATTTCCAACAACAAATGTTTGAGAGCTGGTTCTCAATTTTTCTGACAACAAAAGTTCTTGCCGGAAATTCCGACCGTCTGTAGCCAATTACGACGCACAAAAAAATCCTACGCATGCTCGGAATCAATTCGACGCATGCTCGGAATCAGTGCACTTCATTTTTCTCGGCTCGTCGTAGTGTTGTACGTCACCGCGTTCTTGACGTTCGGAATTTCCGACAACATTTGTGTGACCGTGTGTGGTCCCCGGTAGTCTCTATGACCTTCAGAGGCCGAGCCCCACGTTATGACGTCACATCCGCCCCCCCCCCCAGCAGTTGTAAATAATACTGTGTACTCGGCTGGAAACACAAGATCTGTAATTTTTGCAGCAAAGTCTATTTTGCCAAAACCACTTTGTTCTCTACCAGTGAGGATAAATAAAATATAAACCATTCGATGGAACATATTGTCATTTGGCATGAATGTAGTGAGTTTACCAATATCGGTTTACAGTCTCGATAGCTCGGCATATTTATTGCCGCAGATTTATGGCTGTTCTGTTTTTAGATTCATTAAGTGGCATTGAAGTGTTTTTTGTTTTTATTTGTATTAATGAGTTTACCAATCACATTGACCGTCTCATGGAGCGCAGAGCGTGGTTCACCCCATGGGTCCCATTTAGCCCACCCAGCATCGGCTAACTGTCCCACAATTAACTAAAAGCTCAGACATGAGTCAATAGCGTCTGGCAGCGGAGATGTCTATTGATTATGAACATACATGCTAATTTTGCAAGGCTATGTAATGCAAATGTGTTCCGCTGTTTACACAATGAACAAAAACGGACAGGCGCTGTGGGCTCATTAGTCTGGGATCTTGTGAGTTTGCTGAGAATATTGGGAAATAAACTAAAATGTAGAAGGGAGGGCAATATTTCATCTTGGGAGCTTGCATCATGAAATTAAAGGAAACTAGAAATATGAAAACTACCATTTGTAACATGTGTTTTTTTTTTTTTCCTTTTTTTTTTTTTCGTTGATATTCTGTCTCTATCATTTAAAATACACCTATGATAACAATTATAGACCATTCATTTCTTTGTAAGTGGGCAAACCTACAAAATCTGCAGGGGATGAAATTATTATTTTCACCACCAATTCATACTAGCAAATTTCACAAATTTAATACAATGTTTCAGAACCAAGGCAGGTCCCTTCATCGAGGCAAAGTGACATGAAACGTAAATGTTTCGGCCACATCTGGAGTATGCCGTCTAGTTCTGGTCACCAGTCCTCAAGAAGGATGAGTTGGAGCTGGAGAGAGAGTCCTATGTAGTAATGCTTAAAGCGGAGTTTAACCCAAACGTGGAACTTCCGCTTATTTGTTTCCTCCCCCCCTCCGGTGCCACAGTTGGGGGGTGGGGGGGGGGGGACAGGACACCTGTCTTTGACAGGTATCCTGCTCCCACTTCCGGGAGCCACAGCTGCGGGTATTGATGTCACGGCTCAGCTTCCTCCTCTCGGCGGGCCTGTTGGAGAGAGGAGTGGAGCCTCGCTCATGCGCACTGCTGGGTTACATCAGCTGCGGTGCCGACATCGCTGGACTCCAGGACAGGTAAGTGTCCTATTATTAAAAGCCAGCAGCTACAGTATAGCTGCTGGTTTTAAAAAAAGTCAGCGGTGGGCAGGCCTCCGCTTTAACTCATCTGCAGTCCTGTAGACTGCAGACTCACCTGCTTAGTGATCCAGCATTATTAAACTATTTCTAATGAGTGCAAGGTTTTATGGGCCCTGCCCCGGGCTGGGTGTCACCACCATGCCCTACCCTGCCCCTGAGGGGGTGTCACTACCATGCTCTATCCTGCCCCTGAGAGGGGTGTCACCACCATGCTCTACCCTGCCCCTGAGGAGGTGTCACCACCATGCTCTACCCTGCCCCTGAGGGGGTGTCACTACCATGCCCTACCAAGCCCCTGAGGGGGTGTCACTACCATGCCCTACCAAGCCCCTGAGGAGGTGTTACAGTCATGCTCTACCCTGCCCCTGAGGAGGTGTCACTACCATGCTCTACCCTGCCCCTGAGGAGGTGTCACTACCATCCTCTACCCTGCCCCTGAGGAGGTGTCACCACCATGCCCTACACTTATACACAATGATTCAGTGTACAAAGCTTACGTCATCATGTCAACCCCAATCTCTGCACCATTGAGAACCATGCAATGCCATAAAATAGGGCCCTGCATGCCATGGACCCATCCTCAACACATCCAGAGTAGTCGTGTAGGATTTTTATAGAAAAAAAAATATGTGGGCGGGGTGTTGGGTTGGGGGGGGAGGGTGGGCTTTGGCAGTAGAGGAGAGAGCTATGGTTGCAGGATGGGGAAGCCTGGAATTGGGTCTTAATGTTATTCCTGACTCATATCTGTGATACGTAGTATTATCTCTTGTTTTTGTTGGTCCTTTAAAATTCACAAGCAGAACTTGCATCGGCAGCTCAGTGTTGGCATTCAGACCTTCCTGGAGCAGATAAATATTTAAAACTTCCAAAAATAAAGAAGAAAGTAGAGGCTTCGAATTATCCACCCCCATCCCACTACATCGAAAGCAGAACAAAACCATGGGCGTGAGAGCGCTGTACCATTCCTGCTGATGCTGCACAATCTGACAGCACGCTCTCCTGACTCAGTCTGCGCTGGTTTAAATTTAAACAGCTATTACATGGAGAATGCATTCAACTATCCCAGAAACATAATGAGATGCTGGAAGAGACGTACTGGAGGGGGGGGGCTGGAGTTACCATACTGCATAGGTGCCTATAGGTGGGAAGAAATTATTGTTCTAGTACGTTCCGCTACAGTGGGCGTATAAATTTTGTTTTAGGGCGAACTGTACTGCAGCAATAAACACAATGCTGTGATGGGGAAAAGTTTTGGAGTGTTTTGTAACTGCCACGTTTTAAGTGCAGTCCTGTGTGCCTCCATATTGTTTGCCTGTATTGCCGGATTGGAAACGGTATGTTATGGCAAAACATGAGTGGCACGGCACAGTAAACTCGGTGCTTGTGTTTTATAGTTGTAAAAAATATATGAATTTTGATCTATAATGTTGAAGCTAATCCAAATCCAATATATATATATATATATATATATATATATATATATACAGTATATACTGTATGCACAAACACACACAGGTAAAATAAAAATGAATCACTGCGCTACAATATCTACAAAGCAGCTAGCATACAGAGTTGGTAACAATATAATGCAAAAGAGTCGATGTATGCAGCGCTAATAAAATATAGAAAAGTACATAGAAATATGCAAATAAAAAGTCCACTGTGTTCAGCATAAAGAGTCCATATTCAAAATACTGGAATCACCCACGGTGTATACAGGACAGATTAAAGTGAATAAAATGCATCCTCCACCGAACACCAACACACCGGACCTCTTACCGCAAACAGTGGACCACTAAGTTATAGGTGGTCAAGTGGGCATGATATATCCTTAGTATCACAACTCCACTCCACTCAGGTAGCCAAAGGCTGGATCTCATGTGATCTCAAAGTGCACAAAGCAAGGTTCATAAAGACATGGATGAGCGAGTTTGGGGTGGAGAAACTTGACTGGCCTGCACAGAGTCCTGACCTCAACCAGATAGAACACCTTTGGCATGAATTAGATTGTAGACTGTGAACCAGGTCTTCTCGTCCAACACCAGTGCCTGACCTCAAATCCGCTCTTGGAAGAATGGTCAAACATTCCCATAGACACACTTCTAAACCTTGTAGACAGCCTTCCCAGAAGAGTTGAAGCTGTTATCGCTGAAAAGGGTGGGCCAACTCAATATTGAGCCCTAAAGACTTATGCCGTGTACACACGATCGAGTTTCACGGCGGTGAAAACACCGCCGTGAAACCTGACGGGAAAAACGAGGACCGGCTTGGTCCCCTACACACGGCCGGTTTTCATGACAGGTTTTCTCTTGGTCGAGAAAAACGGCCGTGTGTAGGCTCCCTAGCAGTGTTTCCCTATGGGAACTCTGCCGCGGAAAAAAATGCCGCAATTCGCAACGAGAAAAATTAGAGCATGTTCTAATTTTTATCGTCGTGATTCTTGTCGTTTTTCTCGTCGGGAAAAATGCTGGAAAGCCCACACACGGCCGTTTTTCTCGTCCAAGAGAAAAAATTTAATTTTCCCGACGAGAAAAGTGATTGTGTGTACGCGGCATAAGACTGGGGTGCCATTAAAGTTCATGTGCAGGTAAAGGCAGGTGTCCCAATACTTTTGACAATATAGTGTATATAAAAGTTTATTTTAATGCCATTTCCCTTTGCTGCCTAATTGGAAACATACAGTATGTCTTAGTAAACTGACGAGACACAGTGAACTTGGAGATAAAGATTTGGGCCCTAAAGACGTCTCCTGCACCAGATCAAACGTGCGTAGGGTGAGGCCAGTGGCATATGATGTTGTACTCTCGCTGTTGATCTCTGGTGTGGTGTGTTTTGCCGGTGTTTCTCTGTAACGTTTGTGAGTATGTGAGTTTGTGGTTTTAGCATACTACTCTATAGTCTTTTGTTCTTTCTCCTGGTTGAACCTTCTTTCACGCTATTGCTATAAGGCTAACCACTAAGCCCAGGGCCGTCTTTAAGGCAGGGCAAACGGGACAGCTGCCCGGGGCCCTGTCATTGTTGTGGGGCCCAAAGCAGCTGCCTCATATTTGCCAACTATCCCAGTTTATTGATGTATAAACTGTATTGATTGATTTCATGGAATAAAAACTTTTGTATACATTTTTAATATAACATTGTGCTGGTCTTCCATTGTGTTTAACAGAATTTGTACTAGCACCGTTATAGTCCCGCTCTCCTCCTTCTTTTGCTTTATCCCAGTTTAAATTCCCTTGTCCCTTGAAGTTTTAGTCCTGAGCTGTGTCCTGATATCTCAGTGTGAAGTGCTGCTACTAATGCTGCCCAGCTCTGCCCTATTGTTGTGTACAAATGACTCCCCTGCAGACCCTGTGTTTACATTAAAATACCTGTCATTCATATGTTTAAATAACCGTCATTCATATGTAAATAACGGGAGCATTCATATGTAAATAGCCAAGACCAGCATCATTCATATGTAAATAAAGGCGGCATTCATATGCCCCTCTGCAGTGAAGAGATGATGTGCTGTAACCTCTAGCAACCAATCAGTGAGCAGTATTACTGTACAATAATCTCTAGCAACCAATCAACAAGAAGAAATCATGTGCTGTAACCTCTAGCAACTAATCAGTGAGCCGTAATGTGTGCTGTAACCTCTAGCAACCAGTCAGTAAGTGGTAATGATATGCTGTAACCTCTGGCAACATAGGCGTGCACACAGGGTGTGCCAGGTGTATGTCTCAGAGCAGGGGGGAGAGCAAAATTGCATGGGGAGGGCCCCAAGAAAAATTTTACCCAGGGTCCAATCAACATTAAAGACGGCCCTGACTAAGCCACCTCACTACCATCTTCTCCATTGACTCCAATGCATTTTGCCAAAATGGCAAATTTGGCAGAATTTTCCCCAACTGCTGCTGATGTTTTGCCAAAGTGAATTCCTCAATTTTCATCTCATCCTCCAGCGACCAACTTTAAGTTCAATGATTAGCTGACTGTGCAAATCTAAATGCTGTGTGTGGTGACCTTGTAGGAAACCTAAACCGGATGAACGGCGAGCTAAACATTTGAACCTCTATCTCTCACCTAGACTAAGCATTTGCAGTCAGGGATTTTCTCGTGTCATATATTCCGGCCTCTGACAAGATTGTAATATTTTCAGAGCGAAGAAAGAAACAATCTTCCCGATCCGCTTGTCACAGCAGACGTCTCCCTTCAGCAGGAACTTGATATGCAGACAGGGAGGGGAACAGGCACGGTTTAGTGCCAAAATGCTGTCACATAAGAAATCCAACCTTTGCCGCTGTACAAGAAGTCCACTCCGTGGGAATTACTGGTGACATGTGATGGGAGGAAACCAGTTTGTACATTTTTTTTTTCGTATCAAAATACAGTTAGGCACAGGTCTGCGCACATGTGGTGAGTGGGGACCCTGGAATCCCAAACACACACATTCAACTTTTATATTTGTTCCGACAAAAAAAAAAAAATTCTAATAGTTGCTTACGGCAAAGTTGCCTAGATCTTTGAAAATAATCTGTTAAAAGGAGCTTTAATTAAGGGCCAATTCACACTATGGGTTGAGTTAATCCACTTGTGTTAAGGATGCTGTCAGCACATTGTCTTTGGTTGCTAGGACACTTTCAACCATATTGGTGTCATTGGTTGCTAGGATGCTGTCTGTACAGAATTCTTGGTTGCTAGAGTGCTGTCAGCTGCACAGCACCATAACAGCCAATGACCCGAGGGCTGAACATGGGCTGTCCAGTATGGACGATCCAGCCTCAGTGCCTCCCCTCACCGTGCCTCCATGTGACAAATTCAGGATGCTGTGCTTATAGCAGCCTAGCAACCCCACCCCCATCACAGGTTGCTAGGATGCTATCAGCACAGCATCTTTTGGTTGATAGAATACTGTCAGCACAAGCATCCTTGATTGCTAAGACACTGTCAGCCTACACGGTATCATTGGTTTCTAAAATGCTGTCTGTATAGCATTCTTGTTTGCTAGGATGCTGTCAGCTGCACAACACCATTACAACCAATGAACATGCACTGTCCAGTATGGCACTCCGACCTCAGTACCTTCCCCCCCACTATGCCTCTATGTGACAAATTCAGGGAGCTGTGCTGATAGCGGTCTAGCAACCCTCCCCCCTCCCCCATCACAGGTTGCTAGGATGCTATCAGCACGGCATCTTTGGTTGCTAGGTTGCTGTCAGCACAGCGTCCTTGATTGCTAAGACACGGTCAGCCACAGAATGTCATTGGTTTCTATGATTCTGTCTGCAAAGCATCATTGGTTGCTAGGATGCTGTTAGCACAGGGTTGTTTGTTTCCTAGGATGTTGTTGGAACAGTGTCATTGACTATTAGGATGCTATCCGCACAGCATTCTTGGTTGCTAGAACACTGTCAGCTGCACAGCACCATAACAACCAATGACCCAGGGGGCTAAACATGCACTGTTCAGTATGAAAAAGGGTTGTGCCGCACCAAACCCACCCCTACCCTCCATCACAGGTTGTTTGGATGCTGTCAGAACGTTGTCCTTGGTGGTTAGGATGCTTTTAACCACACAGTGTCATTGGTTGCTAGTTGATAGGATGCTGTCGGCACAGCATTCTTGGTTAGACATGTGCACTGCTGAAAAATTCGGGGTTTTTTTAATTTTTTTTTTTTTTTTTTGCTTTTTTCAGAAATTCGGAAATTCTGGAAATTCGAAAAATTTGTTTTTTTTTTTCGTTTTCGTTTTTTGCTTTTTTCGGAAATTCTGGAAATTCGGAATTCGGAAATTCCGAATTTCCGAATTTTCGAATTCCGAATTTACAAAAAACGAATAAAACGAAAACGGAAAAAATAAATTTTTTGCATTTCCGAAAAAAGCAAAAAAACTAAAAAAAAAAAGATTTTGGAAACGAAAAAAAAAAAAAAGATTTCGGAATTCGGAAATTCAACTTTCCAAATTTCCCATTTCATAATTTTAGATTTTCGAATTTTTCAATTTCGAATTTTCAAAACTCGAATTTTCGAAATTTCCAATTTTCGAATTTTCGAAATTCCGAATTTACGAAATTCGGAAATTCCGAATTTACGACATTCCGAAATTCCGAAATTCGTAAATTCGAAAATTCAAAAATTCGTAAATTCGAAATTTCGGAAATCCGAAAATTTGGAAATTGAAAAATTCGTAAATTCGTACATTTCGGAATTAACTAATTTCTCTAAATTCGTGAAAAACGAATTAGAAACTAAACAAATTGCACATGTCTATTCTTGGTTGCTAGAACACTGTCAGCTGCACAGCATCATAACAACCATTGACCCTAAAGCGGAACATGCAGTCTCCAGTATGGACTCCAATCTCAGTGCCTTCCCCTCCAACCATGACTCCATGCGACAAATTCTGGATGTTGTGCACATAACGGTCTAACAACCCAACCCCCCCATCAGAGGTTTCTATGATGCTATCTGCACAGCATAATTTGTTGCTAGGATGCTGTTGGAACAGTGTCATTGGTTTCTAGGATGCTGTATTCTTGGTCGCTGTCAGCTGCCTAGCACCATACCAGTGACTCGGGGGCTGAACATACACTGTCCAGTATGGACACTCCTTCCTCAGTGCCTAATCCCCACCAACTAGACATGTGCGGTCCGTTTTGTTCCAAATTTAAATAGTAAATTACAATAGTACAGAATTTAAACAACTCTGTTCAAAATAACGAAAAAAATATTTGGACGCAATTCGAATTTGAATAGTTTTCTAATAGTTTTCGAATCGTTTTTGAATTTGATTGGTTTTCGAATTCGAATAGTTATCTAATTCGAACTTTGAATAGAATAAAAAAGAATAGATTAGAATAGAAAATAAAGAGAATCGTATAGAAAAAAGCAACAGAAAAGAATAGAATAGAAAGAATATAACCATCTTCTGAAATTTGAATTTTGAATAGAATAAATTTGAATAGAAAAGAATAGAATAGAATAGAATATAAAATAATAGAAAAAAAAAGATAAGAATAGAATAAACAAATTAAAAAAACAATAGACTAGAATAGAATAGAAAGAATATAACAATTTCACAAAATTCTAATAGAATCAATTTGAATTTGAATAGAATAGAAAATAATAGATTAGAATAGAAGGATGGTTATATTAATTCTGTTTTTTTTTCTATTCTATTCTACTCTATTCTTATCTATTCAAATTCAAATTGATTCTATTTGAATTTTAGAAAATGGTTATATTATTTCTATTCTATTGTATTCTATTGTTTTTTTTATTCTATTATTTACTATTCTATTCGAATTTCAGAAGATGGTTATAATCTTTCTATTTAATTCTATTATTTTTTTATTCTATTCTATTCCTTTCTATTTTATTCTATTCTGTTCTTTTATTTTCTATCCTATTTTATTCTGTTTTACTCTAATATATATTCTTTTATTTTTTGTTAAATTCTTTTCTATTCTATTCTATTTTTTTTTAATTTTATACATTTATTTTCTATTCTATTTTATTCTCTTTGGAAATTCGAAAACTTTTTGAATTCGAAAACTATTTGAAATTATTTTTGAAAATTTTTGAATCAATCCGAATTCGAAAACTCGAATCAATTAGAATACGGATAAATGAAACAAATTCCGAAAATGAATTAAACGAATTTAACTCAAAATAGTTTTGTAAATAACGAATCGAAAAAAAAGGTTTTATTTCTGCACATGTCTGACCATGACTCCATGCGACAAATTCATGTACACGTTTTCAACACAAGAAGTGAGTGTTCCAAGTACTCTTGTAGCACTCAGTGCTTTATAAAGAGAGAACATCAAAATCTGCTTGCTTTCAGACTGTTTCTCTGCAAATGAGATATACAGTAGTAGAGAGTTCCCTGTACACAGCAAGGGAGGAGAGAGGACCCACTGCTCTGACTCATTCACTTGTATGTGTAAATTTCAGTTTGAGCTACTGAACTCTATAAACAACATGCTTTTTGAAACAGATTAGCTAAGGAGACCATAGAAAAAAGAAAAGGAAGCTGTCATTTTGCCTTGTAATCAGCCAAAAGGCTGATTACAGGGCAAAATGACAGTAATGCCGCGTACACACGATCGGAAATTCCGACAAGAAAACCGTTGTTTTTTTTTTCTGACGGAATGTCGGCTCAAACTTGTGTTGCATACACACGGTCACACAAATCTTGTCTGAAACGTCAAGAACGCGGTGACGTACAAGACGTACGACGAGCCGAGATCAAGCAGCAGTTCGGCTCTTCTGCTTGATTCTGAGCATGCGTGTTTGTTTTTTTTTTGCGTGTCGGAATTGCATACAAACGATCGGAATTTTCCGACAATAACTCTTTCCGTCGGAAAAGTAGAGAACCTGCTCTCAATCTTTTGTTGGCGGAAATTCCGACAGAAAAAGTCCGATGGAGCCTACACACGGTCAAAAGCTCACATTGGACTTTTCTTGTTGAAATTTCCGATCGTGTGTACGCGGCATCAGGCTCCTTTCACACAGGCGCCTCTGTTGGACGGACTACTCTTGTTTAGTGGGGGATCGTTCCGTTGATCCCCGCTGAGCAGGCGGATGACAGGTCTGTCTCCGCTCACTGTGCAATGTAGCGACGGACCAAGTCCCACTCTCCTCCGTTTTCCATTTTCATCTGATCCTATCTGATCCAGCAGATGGATGGAAAATAGGGCCAACATCTGTCTGGATTTGACGGACAGGTCACCTCTGACATCCGCCGATCCATAGGAGTGAATGGAGAGTCCGATCAGGTCCGCCTAAAAAACTGACAGGTGGACCTGATTGGACAGCCCGTGTGAAAGGGGCCTAACTCTGCAAAGAGACCTCCCCCATCCTTCTATACATACCATACCACCACTCCTTCACCGCTGCTTCCCCCTCTGCACCTGTCTGGGTATGGAGGACCATGTTCAGGTATGGAGGACCATGTGACCTCCTCCCCTGTGTTGGTGCTTGGAACTAGCAGTCAATTGCCAGGTGTGAGTACTGTCACGTGATTGGAGAGGCATAGACGTCGTTAAGGGGGGGCTATTGAGGCTGGAGCCCCGAATGTGGGCTCAATAGCCCCGAGTATCTAAGCGGGTCCAGCTTTTTGTGTAAAGAGAAAGGGAGAAAGGACGGACAGCAGCGGTGGCAGCCGTATTTTACCATCTGTGTAATCCAGCCGTTGTGGCGCTACCCACTGCACTCCAGTGTCAGGTAGATCAGTGTGGGTCAGTGTGTGTCAGGTAGGTCAGTGTGGGTCAGGTAGGTCAGGGTGGCTCAGTGTGTGTCAGGTAGGTCAGGGTGGCTCAGTATGTGTCAGGTAGGTCAGTGTATGTCAGGTAGGTCAGTGTGGGTCAGTGTGTGTCAGGTAGATCAGTGTATGTTAGGTAGGTCAGTGTGTGTCATGTAGGTCAGTGTATGTCAGGTAGGTCAGTCAGTGTGTGTCAGGTAGGTCAGTGTATGTCAAGTAGGTCAGTGTGGGCCAGTGTATGTCAGGTGTGTGAGTGTATGTCAGGTAGGTCAGTGTGTGTCAGGTAGGTCAGTGTATGTCAGGTAGGTCAGTGTGTGTCAGGTAGGTCAGTGTGGGTCAGGTAGGTCAGTGTATGTTAGGTAGGTCAGGGTGGCTCAGTGTGTGTCAGGTAGGTCAGTGTACGTTAGGTGGGTCAGTGTGGGTCAGTGTGTGTCATGTAGGTCAGTGTATGTCAGGTAGGTCAGTGTGGGTCAGTGTGTGTCAGGTAGATCAGTGTATGTTAGGTAGGTCAGTGTGTGTCATGTAGGTCAGTGTATGTCAGGTAGGTCAGTCAGTGTGTGTCAGGTAGGTCAGTGTATGTCAAGTCGGTCAGTGTGGGTCAGTGTATGTCAGGTGGGTGAGTGTATGTCAGGTAGGTCAGTGTGTGTCAGGTAGGTCAGTGTGGGTCAGTGTATGTCAGGTAGGTCAGTGTATGTCAGGTAGGTCAGTGTGGGTCAGTGTGTGTCAAGTAGGTCCGTGTGGGTCAGTGTATGTCAGGTGGGTCAGTGTGTGTCAGGTGGGTCAGTGTGTGTCAGGTAGGTCAGTGTGGGTCAGTGTATGTCAGGTAGGTCAGTGTGGGTCAGGTAGGTCAGTGTGGGTCAGTGTGTGTCTGGTAGGTCAGTGTGGGTCAGTGTATGTCAGGTAGGTCAGTGTGGGTCAGGTAGGTCAGTGTGGGTCAGTGTGTGTCAAGTAGGTCCGTGTGGGTCAGTGTATGTCAGGTGGGTCAGTGTGTGTCAGGTGGGTCAGTGTGTGTCAGGTAGGTCAGTGTGGGTCAGTGTATGTCAGGTAGGTCAGTGTGGGTCAGGTAGGTCAGTGTGGGTCAGTGTGTGTCTGGTAGGTCAGTGTGGGTCAGTGTATGTCAGGTAGGTCAGTGTGGGTCAGGTAGGTCAGTGTGGGTCAGTGTGTGTCTGGTAGGTCAGTGTATGTCAAGTAGGTCAGTGTGGGTCAGTGTGTGTCAGGTAGGTCAGTGTGGGTCAGTGTATGTCAGGTAGGTCAGTGTGGGTCAAGTAGGTCAGTGTGGGTCAGTGTGTGTCTGGTAGGTCAGTGTGGGTCAGTGTATGTCAGGTAGGTCAGTGTGGGTCAGGTAGGTCAGTGTGGGTCAGTGTTTGTCTGGTAGGTCAGTGTATGTCAAGTAGGTCAGTGTGGGTCAGTGTGTGTCAGGTAGATCAGTGCACGTCAGGTAGGTCAGGTAGGTAACACCCCCCGGTGCCGGACTCGGACTTCAGGCTGAAGCCCCTGGTCTTTTTGCCACCTAGCAATGCCCCTGTGGAGAGGTGACGTCACAATGTCCCCAAGTCGCCAACCCCAGTCGGTGCAGTCCAGGTTGTGGTGGAGGAAGGAGCCCCAATGGAGTGCCGGCAAGGTTGAATATAGGGGAGTTGGTCAAGGCTCTTTACAGAGACATTCTTACTTTGCCCCGTATGGTTAAAATGAGAGGCATGGGTGCTCAACCTGTGGCCTTCAAACTGTTGCGGAACTAAAAGTCCCACGAGGCATTGCAAGCTGCTGACAGTTACAAGCATGACTCTTAAAGGCAGAGGCATGATGGGACTTGTAGTTCTACAACAGCTAGAGGGCCGCAGGTTGAGGACCCATGCTATAAGGAGTTGTTTGTAAATGAAATGCGTAGATCTTCTTCTCCACACTGTTTTATTAATTTCAGCTGTGTACGTACATAAGCAACTAGATGTCTGTGAAAAAGTAACATACTAATGACCCGACTCTTTTTAATATCTCCATTCTGAATAATTCCTCCATGTTACCATCATTTTATGGATGGCATTGGAGGGTAGCTGAGTGTTTTATGGTAGCAGTAAAGAACCTGCATGCATCTCACTAAACGGCTTCTTCCTCTCCAATCCAGACTGACTAATGATATATTTAGCATAGAGAGCCGCTCTGCTCTCCACCGAGGTCCTTCTCTCGGATCCGCTTCACATCGCAATGTGGCGAGCCCCGTAGATCACGTCCAGGCCTCATCTCTATAATTCCAACTCGCCAATGGGTTGAACTGCGGCTTTTATTGAGTTCTTATCTGAAAACACATCAAGCTACTTAACATTCCCATTTTCTGGTGCATTTTTAAATTTAGCTATATATATAAAAAAAACACTCCATTTCTAGAGAGTGTTCTGTAAATGGCTTCTGTCAAATATTTATAATCCTTAAATCATTCCTCTGATTATATTTACTTGAAAATGGCTACGATGCGGCTATAAATGTAACAAAATGTTTCCAGATAACAAACCAAGCTGAGGATGAACATTCATTCTGTTTTTTGCTGGCCTTGTAAGTAAGAAAGTTGTTCTGCAAAAAATCTGAGGAAAACGCTTGGACAGCCGCACTCCAAAAAAGGTTCTTTTATTTAAAACAAAAGCACAAACAACATGCCACAGCAAAAAAAACAGCAAGTATGAGCTGACGTTTCGCACTGCGATTCAGTGCTTAATTATAGCTATGATTAAGCACTGAATCGCAGTGCGAAACGTCAGCTCATACTTGCTGTTTTTTTGCTGTGGCATGTTGTTTGTGCTTTTGTTTTAAATAAAAGAACCTTTTTTGGAGTGCGGCTGTCCAAGCGTTTTCCTCAGATTTTTTGCATTGTCATATGCATTGCCTGCACCCACGGCTCTGGATCTTGTGAATGAGTCACCAGTCACATCTGAGCGGTAACTCTCTCCTTCTAAGAAAGTTGTTCTGTTTCCTCTCAATCAAGTCCATGCTGGCCAAAGGATCGGAGGCATGGCCGCCATCAGAAATTGTGGGGCCCCTTACACAGCTTCAGGTATGGGCCCCCTGGAGCAGAGGAGAACCGGGGCGGGGGGGGGTGCTGCGGCCGCAAGTTGAGAAGTGGGGGGGCTGCCGCATATTAAGAAGCGGGGGGGTGCCACGAATTGAGAAGCGGGGGGTGCTGCCGCCGTGAATTGTTGAGGTCGGGGGGGCTGACGAACACAAAAAAAAAAAAAAAGGGGGGGGGGGCTTGCCATCCGGGACCCTGGGTAACTCCGGACCTCTGGGCCCCTTACAAAAAAATTATAAAAAAAAATTATTAAAAAAAAAAAATGATTTGAAAAAAAAAAAAAAGAAGGTTGCCATCCGGGGCCCTGGGGACCTCCGGGCCTCTGGGGACCTCTGGGGCCCTTACAAAAAAAAAAAAAGGAATAACGTAAATACATTTAAAAAAAATTATAAAAACAAATTTATAAAAAAAAAAAGGGGGGTTGACATTCGGGGCCCTGGGGAACTCCGGGCCCCTGGGGACCTCTGGGCCCCTTACAAAAAAAAAGAAATAATAAAAAAAAGGGCCGTCCGGGCCCCTTACAGGTGTACTGCCTGTACCCCCCTGATGGCGGCCCTGATCAGAGGTACAACATTTTAAACTGTATGACCTAATATATTTTTAAATAAATATATACAGAAAACCACCTTAACGTACACTACATTACCAAAAGTATTGGGACACCTGCCTTTACACGCACATGATTTTTATTTTTTTCCCAATATTGTTTATACATTTTTTGAAGAAGAGCTTACAATGTGTATCTCAATCAATGATATAACTGAAGAGTTATATAACACAGTAGAAATTGTAAATAAAAGTTGTTCAACATAGTTAAGGCATGAAAAATAGCTAGTAATATTAACAAGAGAACATTGGCTGGGTACATCTCTTAAAAGGAGAAAAAAGGCATAGAAGAACCTACCGTATTTAAGAAGGAAGTTTCAGGAAAAAAACTTTTTTTTTTCAAATAAACCACTTTGAAGCAAAATAATGGTCAGTGCCAATCAATGCAGCCTGATTAGTGCCCATCTGCAGCCTCAATGCAGCCTCTGTGCCCATCTGCAGCCTGATCTGCGCCCATCCAATGCAGCCTCTGTGCCCATCTGCAGCCTGATCTGCGCCCATCCAATGCAGCCTGATGCCCATCTGCAGCCTCTGTGCCCATCTGCAGCCTGATCTGCTCCCATCCAATGCAGCCTGATACCCATCTGCAGCCTCAATGCAGCCTCTGTGCCCATCTGCAGCCTGATCTGTGAGCATCCAATGCAGCCTGATGCCCATCTGCAGCCTCTATGCAGCCTCTGTGCCCATCTACAGCCTGATCTGCGCCCATCCAATGCAGCCTGATGCCCATCTGCAGCCTCTATGCAGCCTCTGTGCCCATCTGCAGCATGAACTGCGCCCATCCAATGCAGCCTGATGCCCATCTGCAGCCTCTGTGCCCATCTGGAGCCTGATCTGCGCCCATCCAATGCAGCCTAAAGCCTATCTGCAGCCTCACCATCTCTCATGCAGTGCAGGAAATCAGGAGGGGGACGAGCGCCGCCGGAATCACCTTCTGTTTACAGTACTCGGCTCTCAGTCAGCAGTCACATACACAGTCCCGCCTCCGCCATCACCATTGGACCAGCTCCTGTGATTGACAGAACACTGGTCCAATGCCGGTGGCAGAGGCGGGATGTGTGTGACGTCAGAGCCAAGTAAACAGGACATGATGGCTCGGTGATTCCGGCGGCACTCGTCCCCCTCTTTCTCCTCCGAGGTACGCTATCGACGTATAACACGCACCCGTGATTTTCCCCCTTTTTTCAGGGGGAAAAAGTGTGTGTTATACGCCTATAAATACGGTATTAAAGGAAGACGGTAAGGCTACAAGGCTGACTTCCCAAGGGGAACCAGTGGGGGTGTCATGTCAATGTTACTGGTGCACAGTACATAATTGATGCTGGAGCCATTCTGACCACTGTGTGCAGAAGAGTTGACTGTTGCCATTTTATAAGGAGAACATGAGTTCAAATTGGGTCTGAGTATTGAGATTTATTAAGAAGGAGGAGAACTCTAGAGGGTCCTGTTGTTTCCAACAGGAAGCTATCGATTTCTTAGCGGCCGTCAGGCAATGGAGCACGCACATGATTTTTAATGGCATTCCAGTCTTATGCCGCGTACACACATGGTCGGAATTTCCGACAACAAATGTTCGATGTGAGGTTGTTGATGAAAAACCCGACCGTGTGTAGGCTCCATCGGACATTTGCTGTCGGAATTTCCGACAACAAATGTTTGAGAGCTGGTTCTCAAATTTTCCGACAACAAAAAACTTGTTGTCGGAAATTCCGACGCACAAAAATTCTACGCATGCTCGGAATCATTGAACTTAATTTTTCTCGGCTCGTTGTAGTGTTGTACGTCACCGCGTTCTTGCTGTTCAAAATTTCAGACAAGATTTGTGCGACCGTGTGTGTGCAACACAAGTTTGAGCCAACATTCCCTCGGAAAAAAATCCACGGTTTTCTTGTCGGAATTTCCGATCATGTGTACGCAGCATAAGTCCGTAGGGTTCAGTGTTGAGATGGACCTTTCTTTGCAACTATAACAACTTTAACTCTTCTGGGAAGGCTGCCCACAAGGTTTAGGAGAGTGTCTAAGGGAATGTGTGACCATTCTTCCAGAAGCGCATTTGTGAGGTCAGGCACTGATGGGAATGAGAAGACCTGGATCTTAGTCTTCGCTCTAATTCATCCCAAAGGTGTTCTATCGGGTTGAGGTCAGGACTCTGTAAAGGCCATGTGAAAAAAGAACTGTGCAGACCAGTCAAGTTCCTCCACCCCAAACTAACTCATCCATGTCTTTATGAACCTTTCTTTGTGCATTGGTGCGCATTCTTGACATGTGCGATTAGTTTCGTACGAATCGAACATTCTTACGAATTTTTCGAAATTCGTACATTTGTACGAATCCGAATTACGAATTTTTACGGATATGAATTCTGTACGAAATACGAAGTTTCGTTTACGAATTTCGGCTCCAAATTGAAAAGATTCGACATAGAGAGAAAAGATTCGACATTATAGAGAGAAAAGATTCGACATAGAGAGAAAAGATTCGACATTATAGAGAGAAAAGATTCGACATAGAGAGAAAAGATTCGACATTATAGAGAGAAAAGATTCGACATTATAGAGAAAAAAATGTGACATTATAGAGAGAAAAGATTCGACATAGGAGAGAAAAGATTCGACATAGAGAGAAAAGATTCGACATAGGAGAGAAAAGATTCGACATTATAGAGAGAAAAGATTCGACATAGGAGAGAAAAGATTCGACATTATAGAGAGAAAAGATTCGACATTATAGAGAGAAAAGATTCGACATAGGAGAGAAAAGATTCGACATTATAGAGAGAAAAGATTCGACATTATAGAGAGAAAAGATTCGACATAGGAGAGAAAAGATTCGACATTATAGAGAGAAAAGATTCGACATTATAGAGAGAAAAGATTCGACATTATAGAGAAAAAAATGTGACATTATAGAGAGAAAAGATTCGACATAGGAGAGAAAAGATTCGACATAGAGAGAAAAGATTCGACATAGGAGAGAAAAGATTCGACATTATAGAGAGAAAAGATTCGACATTATAGAGAGAAGATTGCTGCTGGAATTGGGTGAGGGACGTAAATTTCCGGTCGAATCATTTGTTCGTTCCGGTCGAATCGTTCGTTATACATGTCGTACAAAATTCGTATTTCGTACGAATCCGAATTGAATTCCGTACACGAATTACGAATTAAGATTTTTTTTTAATACGAAACGGAACGGAACAGAACAAATTTTTCGACGGCTCCCATGTCTAGCGCAGTCATGTTGGAACAAGAAGGGGTCATCCCCAAACTGTTCCCACAAAGTTGGGAGCAAGAAATTGTCCAAAATGTCTTGGTTAGCTGACGCCTTAAGAGTTCTTATCACTGGAACTAAGGGGCCAAACCCAACCCCTGAAAAACAACCCCACACCATAATCCCCCTCCACCAAATGATTTGGACCAGTGCACAAAGCAAGGTCCATTAAGTCATGGAGAGGTAGTGAGACAGTCAACAAAACAAAAAAACAAAAAGAAACAAAACAAATAAAAATAAAAAATGGGCAGACTCGATGAACTACTCTGTCTTTTTCTGCCGTCACTTTTCTATGTTTCTAAACAAAACAGCTTCAGAGCAACAAAATGTAGGAATCTGCTACAAAGATGGTTAAAGTGCTTGTAGGCTGAAGGTTTGCTACCTTCATGCATTCTATGTGTGCAGCATCCCCCCCAGCCCCACCTAATACAACTTCCCCGAGTCTCTCTCTCCTCATTGGCGGGGCCATTGGCTCCCGCTGCTGTCAATCACAGCCAGTGAGAAGGGAGCAGTGGGCAGGGCCAAGCTGCACTCTGTTTGGCTTTTGGACACATAGAGGTGGCTCAGAAGCAAGCCTGCATGAGTGACTTACTGTATATACTCGAGTATAAGCCGAGTTTTTCAGCACATTTTTTTGTGCTGAAAATGCCCCCCTCGGCTTATACTCGAGTCACCTTTTTGCGCCTGAGCTCCCGGACTTTGGAGACCCGGTACCGGCCGGCCCTAGGTCCCCTGGACCCCAAACTTGGCACACAAGTGTGCAAAGTTTGTTGTCCGGGGGACCTACGGCCGGGGAGCACCGATTTTTCAAAGCCGGGCACCCCTTCCATAGACTCCCATGTTACATGGTAATTTCTCTGGTAACTTTGGGGACCCGGTACTGGCCGGCCGTAGGTCCCCTGGACCCAAAACTTGGCAAACATGTAGCCCCATGTCTCCTCTATAAGTGTGCAAAGTTTTCTGTCTGGGGAACCTACAGCCGGGGAGCACCGATTTTTCAAAGCCGGGCACACCTTCCATAGACTCCCATGTTAAATGGTAATTTCTCTGGTGATCTTGGGGACCCAGTACTGGCCGGCCGTAGGTCCCCTGGACCCAAAACTTGGCAAACATGTAGCCCCAGTTCTCATCTATAAGTGTACAAAGTTTTCTGTCTGGGGAACCTACGGCCGGGGAGCACTGATTTTTCAAAGCCGGGCACCCCTTCCATAGACTCCCATGTTAAACGTAAGTCTAGTCATTGACACAGTGAGGCATGGGCACAGTGAGGCATGCACATGGGCACAGTGAGGCATGGGCACAGTGAAGAATGGGCACAGTGAGGCATGGGCACAGTGAGGCACAGTGAGGCATGGACACAGTGAGGCATGGGCACAGTGAGGCATGGGCACAGTGAGGCACAGTGAGGCATGGGCACAGTGAGGCATGGGCACAGTGAGGCATGGACACAGTGAGGCATGGGCACAGTGAGGCATGGGCACCGTGAGGCACAGTGAGGCATGGACACAGTGAGGCATGGGCACAGTGAGGCACAGTGAGGCATGGACACAGTGAGGCATGGGCACAGTGAGGCATGGACACAGTGAGGCACAGTGAGGCATGCAGATGGACACTCTAGGCTTATACTCGAGTCAATAAGTTTTCCCAGTTTTTTGTGGTAAAATTAGGTGCCTCGGCTTATATTCGGTTCGGCTTATACTCGAGTATATACGGTACTATGGGAGCACTAGGCAAAGGGAAGGCCCACGGGGGGACCCCAGAAGAGGAGTATCAGGGCTGCTCTGTGCAAAAATTGTTTGTTATTTAAAAAAAATAAAAATAAAAGCCTTTAAAAATGACTTTAAATGCCATGCAATGTACATAAATCCCCCAAATCACTGAACACCCCTACCCCCGGTGCACCACAATTTTAATTCTACAGGCCCGCTGCTTTCAATAAAGAAATGGTTCGGGATGGGGGGGGGTTCAGGACTTGAGTAAGTAAGGGGTCTGGTTAAGTTTGGGATCCAGGGGCATACGGAGGGGGGGTGTAGTCCGGCACCAAGGGGTCATTTTACAAATGATACAATAGTCACAGAGCCGAAGGTTAGGTAAAGGTTTTGTAGTTTCTGTTGTCTCTTTTATCATCGTCCTTTAATCTGGGCTATAACATGTTGCCTCCACTTGCTGTAAAAGGTGTAGAGAAATATAATTTCAATGTGTTTATATCAATTGTCACTCTATTAGCACGTAATCACAATGCATGAAATCTGCAAATATATGCGTCTGATATCCAAAAACTTGCCATGCTAATCCAATAGGCAATGTGACAATGTGCTAATGAGCCCAGATGCAAATCCCGCTAAGCGAGGCGCGCGATACACTCCGCTGCATGCACAGTTGACTGGCGGCTTGCAATACGTCTTCTCTGCAGCATATCCCCCCCCCCCACACTCCAGGCTCTGTACAGGTTAGGGCAGAGGGATGATTTTTGTATAAGAATGCATCTTTATGAATACCATATCTTGAAGAGGGACCTTCTCATATGTTGAAAAACAGGGACCCCCCTTCATATACTGTACAGGGGCTCTGTTTTGGGTTTACCCAAGTCCATATTTAGAAATTATGTTACCCTAAGGGCCAACTGAATTATGATGATGCTTTTTTTATACTAAATCCATCTATACTACACCAAGGGGAGTATGTATATAAATATAAATTTACCAAGTGAAAGTGCACACACATTAGCTCTGCACAATTGGAGAAAAAAAAACAGCTATTTCCCATGCTGGTCAAATGTCTTATATTGATTTAAAGCAGAAAATACTGCATTTGGTCACTAGATGGTGTTGTGATGGTGCTATGCTACTTTACTTAGCACCATTTAGTGGCCAAATGTGGTAATAACATTGAGTATCATAGGAATTCATATACTTAGCTCCAAGTATCATAGGAATTCATATACTTAGCTCCATCAAGTGGCCAAATGTGGTAAGAACATTGAGTATTATAGGAATTCATATGATACTTAGCTCCATCTAGTGGTCTAATGTGGTAGGAACGTTGAGTATTATAGGAATTCATATACTTAGCTCCATCAAGTGGCCAAATGTGGTAAGAACGTTGAGTATCATAGGAATTCATATACTTAGCTCCATCAAGTGGCCAAATGTGGTAAGAACGTTGAGTATCATAGGAATTCATATACTTAGCTCCATCAAGTGGCCAAATGTGGTAAGAACATTGAGTATTATAGGAATTCATATGATACTTAGCTCCATCTAGTGGTCTAATGTAGTAAGAACGTTGAGTATCATAGGAATTCATATACTTAGCTCCATCAAGTGGCCAAATGTGGTAAGAACATTGAGTATTTTAGGAATTCATATGATACTTAGCTCCATCTAGTGGTCTAATGTGGTAAGAACGTTGAGTATTATAGGAATTCATATACTTAGCTCCATCATGTGGCCAAATGTGGTAAGAACGTTGAGTATCATAGGAATTCATATACTTAGCTCCATCAAGTGGCCAAATGTGGTAAGAACGTTGAGTATCATAGGAATTTCTATGATACAGTGGAAACTTGGATTACGAGCATAATCCGTTCCAGGAGAATGCTCGTAATCCAAAGTACTCACATATCACAGCGAGTTTCACTATTGAACTCAATGAAAACTAAAATAATTTGTTCCGCATTGACTTCAATGGCATGCAATACCGCATACGGCCAGAGGCGGAGGGCACCGGAGAGCCTCGGAAACGTCCGGAAAGGCCCTAGGACAGTTCGGCTGACCTCGGCAAACCTCCGAAAGACTCAGTTTATGAGCCTTTCCGAGGTTTGCCGAGGTCAGCCAAACTGTCCTTGGGCCTTTCCGCGCATTTCCGAACGGCATCGATCGGCTGCGATCGGCGCAGTTCAGCTCCAGCGCCCCCCCACCTCAGGCCAAAAGCGGTACTGCACACTGCTTTGGCCTGAATTCTGCTTGTCTTGCGAAACAACACTCGGAAACCGCATTAGGATTTTTAGAAAAACAGTGCTCGTATTGCCAAACGCTCGTTAACCGCGTTACTCGCAATCCAAGGTTCCACTGTACTTGGATCCATCTAATGGCCAAATGTGGCAAGAACTTTAAAGTGATATTAGAGGTTCAGGTATTTTTTGTTTTTGCCCTGATCCTCCTCTTCTGGGGTCCCACGGCAGCTCTCGTGGCTCCTCCCCGCATTAGATAACCCCCTCTGGGAAGCTCTTTCTCAAAGGGGTTATCTTGCGGGTGCGCTCCTGTGTCATACACTCGGCATCCATAGACGCCGAGTGTATGACTCGGCCCCGACCCCCGTGTCATTGAATTTGATTGACAGCAGCGGGAGCCAATGAAGAGACGAGAACCTGTGTAGAGAGCGACGTGGGATCGTGCCCATGTAAATTCGGGGCTCAGGTAAGTAAAACGGGGAGGGGGGCTGGGGGGCCGGACACAATTTTTTTTGCTGTCACAATGTAGAGTATAAGATTTCCTATCATTTGTGCCCAGTCTTGCCACAAAGAGTTAATCCAGCTCTGAGCAATCCTCTTTTATTGTTCAGTGAGATAAAACGGACAAACAGAGAAAAACCTTTGTCCGTTCCGCCCCCTTGCTTTGAGTGACAGGTTATTTACATATCTCGTGCACTAGCTTTAGACAGGCATTATTTTTTAATTCCCACCCCCATTCCTTTTCTGAAGTCATGTGGTCACTTTTCTGGATTTTGACTGGATGTTAGTGATCATAGCAGAAGGAATTCACTGGAGAAAATGCATGTTGACAAGGGGAGTGTAGAGGTGGGCGGGGAGTCTACTGACATCATGACTCCTCCCACCGAGCTCAAGACAACAGATCCACCCACAGAATCTGCAGTTTTTCAGGTCTCATAACAGACAGAGGGGAGACATTTGACAGATAAGGATACATGCAGGAGGCATCTATATCCTTATAGATCAGCACTATGGCAGTAGTTTAGTAGGATAAAACACGTAGGTTTACAACCCCTTTAAGTATCATAGGAATTTCTATGATATTTAGCTCCATCTAGTGGCCAAATGTGGTAAGAACGTTGAGTATCATAGGAATTTCTATGATATTTAGCTCCATCTAGTGACCGAATGTGGTAAAAAAGTTGAGTATCATAGAAATTCATATGATACTGAGTTCCATCTAGTGGCCAAATGTGGTAAGAACATTAAGTACAAAAATCAGCGAAGCATGTTGACATTAAGGGTTGATGTATAAAGAATTTACATTCTCCCAGTAAATGTGCATGTGCATACGTTCTGTGTGAATAGGCTGGGAAAAAAAATGAAAATACTGCATTTGGCCACTAGATGGAGCAAAGTATTATAAGAATATTCTATGATACTTAGCCCCATCTAGTGGCCTAATACGGTATTTTCCATTTTAAATCAATGGTTTACATTTGAACAGCACAGGATAGCTTTTTTACATTGGACACTGGTCCCAGCTCTACCACTGCAGGAAATGCAAGCCCACCTGGCTACTTCTCCACCAGCCCACCCGGCTGCTTCTCTTCACCAGTCTACCTGACTGACTCTCTGGAGATCTCCCAGGGCAAGGTTAGGGATAATTTTAACACCGCTATTTTCCAGACAAACCTGCTACATGTGTCAGTCTCACCCCTTGTAAGTCCCTGCACCGTGCTGTAGTTTTAACACCGTCCTCCTTGCTCCCGCTGCCTCCCAGGGAAGACTCCTTTCAAACTTCTCCTGTTGTCAGCATCCTCCCAGGCCAGCTCCCAAGCCCCGACCCCAGGTAGAGCCCCTCGAAGGCCACTGGCAGTCCCCTCAGAACTGCATCTCCATCTTCTACCCGACTCTCCCTTCCCCGTATGACTCATTCCTATTTAAGGGCTCACTTAGTCCCCTGCCAGGCTTTCCTTCTGGGGATTGGCTAAGCTCTCCTAAATATGCAGACTAGCCCTCCTAGCCTCCGCCCTCTAGTGTCCAGAATGTTCTCCAACTTTCCAGAACCAGGTGGAGGCACCAGAGAGCTGTCTGCATGAGTCACGCTGCCCTGAATTCTAATAACCCTGACCCAGATTAAGATTTACTGGGTTTAATATGTTTTACCTACACTGACACTAGTAGCATACTAGAGGGCGCTACATACATTAAACAAATGTATTAAAGAGTGTATATATTAAAGAAAAAAAAAATGAACAAACCATATTTCTTTTTAAAAGAAACTGACTGCAATAATTTAAATATTTTTTCACAGTAAATATTCTGCGTTGTGGGCTTTTTAGGCTAATATGGTCATGTAATGGGCATGCAGGTATGAAAGATAAATAGTTTTGACGCATGTTTATGGTCAGAAAAAGGCAGAAGGAGGCACAGTTTTCCTCTGGAGCTGCCATTATGCTGCGTTCCTTAAACTTGTCTTCTGACGTCAGCGTGAGATTATGTCTCAGCGTTACATAAATTGCAGCTTAGAGCCAGCTGACTGCAAGTCTAGGAGGAGTTCTTGTGTATTGTGTTTGATTCTAGAAATGTACAGGGGATGGGGGGGGGGGGTGCGCTGTGCCAATTCTCAATGGAATGTCCATTAGAGGATCAACTTTGTGCAGCAAAACAAAGACACATCAAGGTCATTACAGTCATACAAGTATCTAAAGGAACCATTCCAGGCAACAAGTGAAAGCGTCCAGAGGGCTGCTAATGATCTCCAGCAAAATAGAAATTGTGCTGAAGTCAGAAAGTTCCTACAGTTTGTGTTCTGTGTAATCCTCTTCTGAATAAGAACACATACCCAATCCGGAATGGGGGGGGGGGGGGCGGTAAAATGTACTTTCCGAAGTAGTGTAACTTTCTCTATTAGTCCTACATTCCTGATCACTTTTTAACCACTTCCCGGACCACCCATAGCAAATGGACTGCTACAGAGCGGCCCTCCTGTGCAGAATCACATATACAGTGCCTTGAAAAAGTATTCATACCCCTTGACATTTTCCACATTTTGTCATGTTACAACCAAAAACGTAAATTTATTTTATTGGGATTTTATGTGATAGACCAACACAAAGTGGCACATAATTGTGAAGTGGAAGGAACATTATAAATGGTTTTCAAAATATTTTACAAATAATTATGTGAAAAGTGTGGGGTGCTTTTGTATAGCATAGCGCCCCCCTGAGTCAATACTTTGTAGAACCTCCTTTCCGTGCAATTACAGCTGCAAGTCTTTTTGGGGATGTCTCTACCAGCTTTGCACATCTAGAGAGTGACATTTTTGCCCATTTTTGCCCATTCTTCTTTGCAAAATATCTCAAGCTCTGTCAGATTGGATGGAGAACGTCTGAACAGCAATTTTCAAGTCTTGCCACAGATTCTCAATGTTATTTAGGTCTGGACTTTGACTGGGCCATTCTAACACATGAATATGCTTTGATCTAAACCATTCCATTGTAGCTCTGGCTGGATGTTTAGGGTCGTTGTCCTGCTGGAAGGTGAACCTCCCCCCAGTCTCAAGTCTTTTGCAGACTCTTACAGGTTTTCTTCTAAGATTGCCCTGTATTTGGCTCCATCCACCTTCCAATCTACTCTGACCATCTTCCCTGTCCCTGCTGAAGAAAAGCATCCCCATAACATGATGCTGCCACCACCATGTTTCACGGTGGGGATAGTTTGTTCAGGGTTATGTGCAGAGTTAGTTTTCTGCCACACATAGCGTTTTGCTTTTAGGCCAAAAAGTTCAGTTTTGGTCTCATCTCACCAGAGCACCTTCTTCCACATGTTTGCTGTGTCCCCCACATGGCTTCTCGCAAACAGCAAAAGGAAATTCTTATGACTTTCTTTCAACAATGGCTTTCTTCTTGCCACTCTTCCATAAAGGCCAGATTTGTGGAGTGCACGACTAATAGTTGTCCTGTGGACAGATTCTCCCACCTGAGCTGTGGATCTCTGCAGCTCCTCCAGAGTTACCATGGGCCTCTTGCAGTGGCGTCTCCAGCTTTCATATTTAGGGGGGGCACATGGGGGGACAGGGATAAAAGTAGGGGGGCCAACTATAAAATGCAATTATATATATATATATATATATATATATATATCCTGGGGCCCTTTACTACGATCCCACAATTGGCCCTTTCACATGTTCTGCAGTGAGCTCCCTTCCTACTATACTGGGGGCCCACCAGGGTGGCAGAAAACAAGAGATATATGTCACCAGCACACCAAGAAAATATAAGGGTCCAAAGCAGTGGGAGAACTATCAGGGTTGCAAAGGTTGTCTTGTCACCGGGCCCTGGTGTTCTGCCACTGTGGGGTTCCCCAGCTGTCCTGTCCCTGTTATTGACAGCGCTGGTCTGGCATCTGTCTCCTTGGCACCGGCGGCAGTCTATTAGGACTTTGTGCTGGTGACATTATGCATGCATGTAGGGGAAGGCTGGCACTATTGGTTATAGAGAGCCGAGCCCCCAGCTGGTCACCTAGCAGCAGTAATGCTGTATAACCTTCTCTGTTGACATGCTGATCGGGATGTGATCCAGGTGATGCTCCCAGTCAGATCTAATAAAGTATTTATTAGCATCAAGAGTACAACCACATATATACAGTATAATCAACCGTATGTTCAGCAGCCATGTGGGCTCTATACGTGTAAAGTGTGGGCTTTGATCAATAAAATCACTGATATTTAACACCTGGATTGCATCACGATCAGCATGTCAGAGAAGGCTCCACTGCTGCTAAGCAACCTGCAGGGAGCTCAACTGTCTACAACCAATAGAGATGGGCTCGGGTGTGTTTGAAATCCCACATGCCCGATCCCGCCAGGAAGCCGACACTCCACAGTGCTAATCACAGCCAGTGAGACATTTCCTGATCTGTGGAGCTGCGGACCGGGAAATGTCTCATTGTCTGTGATTAGCGCTGTGCAGTGTGGGCTTCCTGGCAGGCTCTGGCATGTGCAATTTTGAACATGCCCAGCCCATCTCTAACAACAAATTGTGCTGGCCCTCCTGTACATCAGCCCCATAAAGTAACCAGCACTGGGTTCCAATGTGCTGCCGCCGCTACCATGGAGACAGAGACCAGCGCTGTGAATAGCCGGGAGAGGACAGCAACTCTGGTTGTTCCAGCACTGGTCCACACTGGGAGGATTCCCCCATCCACCTATAATGTGTAGATAGGGAAATTGGATCATTTCCTTTTTTTTTTCATTCAACCTAATAGTTGAATGAAAAAAAGTGATCAATGTATGGGCTGCCTAAGAGCTAAGATCAGCCATAGAGAGTTTAAATCTCAGCTGGTTCAGCAGGAACTGGCTGAGATTCGAACCATTAATGAGCAGATTCTCTTATGATTATCACTAGTGGTTGCTATAGCCACTACTGATAATCACTGTTTGTCGGGAGAATACGATTGCTGGGCAGGAGGGATATTCCCCTGTCAGCACTGTCTGTGTTGGTGGGGGAATTATGCAAGTTTCTTTCCTGCAATCTGTGGATGCAGGAAAGAAATTTGCACCGTCTATTACCTGCCTAACTGAAAGTGAAAGTAAATTGTGAATGTCTTTAGAACAGGAGAGGGGGAGGGAGACAGATGGGGGAGAGAAGGGATGGAGATAATGCAGTTCAGTGATTACAGTGTACTGCAGTCTGCAGTGCACACACTTACCCACGGTCCAGGCTAGAATCTCAGGCATCATTCACACACAGCCAGGAATGCTGCTGATTTTCATATTTCCCGCCCACACATCCCCTCTCTTCAGATACAGCACGCCGGGATAGTGTGGGTGGGACTGGAAGGAGGAGGAGCTGTATTCCTCCCTGCTCGTATGTGAGGAGAGTGAGGGGGGGTGGCTGGACTCGCTGGGCTGTGAATGAGTGTCATAGACTGACACTCGACTCAGCTTGCAGTCACCTTTCTCGGAATTTACAGGCTGGTTCTCCTGTCCTAAGGACAGGAGAAATCAGTCTGTTTTTTCAGTAACTGAGATGAAGGCTTGGGCTCCCCTCCTCCCCTCCCACAGTGCTCGTGGAGTCCTTCCTGCAACTCGCTCTTCTCCGTGCCAATGAGGATGCAGGGGAAGGAGCAGATCGGGCGGCTGTGGTTGTGTGAGCGCTCGCATTATGCAGTGTCAGCGAGCAGAGGGAGGGGGGAAGAATCCCCCACAGGAGCTGACTGGGGACGCTCTCCCTCTCAGGAGAGACTATGTTACCCCAGCAGCAGCCCGAGCGAATTTTTTATTTTTTTTTGGGGGGGGGGGGGCACATGGTGGGGCACAGCACAGCATAATGTTGGGGGGCCAGGGCCCCCTCTGGTCCCCCCTAGGGACGCCATTGGCCTCTTGGCTGCTTCTCTGATTAATGATCTCCTTGCCCGGCCTGTCAGTTTAGGTGGACGGCCATGTCTTGGTAGGTTTGCAGGTGTGCCATGCTCTTTCCATTTTTTGTATTGAACAGTGCTCTGTGAGATGTTCAAAGCTTTGGATATTTTTTTATAACCTAACCCTGCTTTAAACTTCTCCACAACTTTATCCCTTACCTGTCTGGTGTGTTCCTTGGCCTTCATGATGCTGTTTGTTCACTAAGGTTCTCTAACAAACCTCTAAGGGATTAACAGAACAGCTGTATTAATACTAAGATTAAATTACACACAGGTGGACTCTATTTACTAATTAGGTGACATTTGAATCAAAATTGAATAAAAATTAGAATTCAAATCAAAATTCTATTTTTTAATCAAAATTCTAATTGTTTTGGAATCAAATTCAAGTTTCTGAATAGAATAAAATAGAATAGAAAAAAAAGGAATAGAACAGAAAAGAAAAGAATAGAAAATAAAAGAATAGAAAAGAGAAAATAACTGAATATAATAGTGTTAAAGAATACAAAATAAAAGTAGAATAAATTATAATAGAAAATAAAGAGATAGACTAGAATATAAAAAAGAATAGATGCATTAAAGTGTTAAAACACAAAAAAAAAAAAGAAAGAAAAGGATATAATAGAAAATAAAAAAATAGAAAAGAGAAAAGAATTGAATATAATAGCGTTAAACAGAACAGAATACAAAATAAAAGTAGAAAAAAATAGAGTAGAAAATAGAGAGACTAGAATATAAAAAAATGATGCATTAAAGTGTTAAAACACAATAAAAAAATCAAATTTTGATTCAAATTCTTATTCTCTCCAAAATTTTGTTTCGTTTTTTTTCGGATTTGTTTAAATTCATTACTATTGTCATTCGGAAATTCGGATACACGTGAATTTAGAAATTAAAAAAAAAAAAAAAGACTTTTGAAGGCAATTGGTTCCACTAGATTTTAGTTAGGGGTATCAGAGTAAAGGGGGCTGAATACAAATGCACGCCACACTTTTCACATATTTATTTGTAAAAAATGTTAAAAACCATTCATTATTTTTCTTCCACTTCACAATTATGTGCCACTTTGTGTTGGTCTATTACATAAAATCCCAATAAAATACATTTATGTTTTTGGCTGTAACATGACATAATGTGGAAAATTTCGAGGGGTACAAATACTTTTTCAAGGCACTGTATATACGTGATTTTACACTTTTGCCTACAGGGGGTGCGTGCGTGCTGCCAGTGGACCGCTTCTGCTGTGATTAATCACAACAGAAGCCGATCTGCGAGTGCCGGGCACTGGATGTCCGCTGGCACCCGCCGATCGCCGAGCAGAGGCTCAGAACGGAGCTCTGCCTATGTAAACAAGGCAGATCTCTGTTCTGACAGGGGAGAAGGGATGGAGTTTGTGTCCCTGCAAAGCAGGAAATAAAATCCATCTCTTCCCCTAGTAAAAGCACCTCACTCAGTACACAAAAACACTGGCTAGGCACAAAGTTAACCCTTTGATTGCCTTAGACGTTTAACTCCTTCCCAGCCAGTGTCATTAGTACAGTGAAAGTGCATATTTTTCGCACTGACCACTGTATTAGTGTTACTGGTGGCCACAAAGTGTCAGTTAGTGTCAGAATGTCTGCCTCAATATCGCAGTCCTGCTATATATCACTGATTGCCACCATTACTAATATATAAAAAAACAAAATTCCATAAATATATACCATGGTTTGTAGACCAACCAATCAGTATACGCTTGTTGGGATTTTGCTTTTACCAAAAACAGGTTGCAGAATACATATTGGCCTAAATTTATAAAGAAATTAGATTTTTGAATATGTTTTATAGCAAAAAGTTAAAAATATATATATATTTTTTTTCAAAATTGTCAGCCTTTTTTTTGCTTAAAACGCAAAAAATAAAAACCGCAGAGGTGATCAAATACAACCAAAAGAAAGCTCTATCTGTGGGGACATAAATGAATTTTATGTACAACGTCGCACAACCGCACAATTGTCATTTAAAATAAGGCAGTGCCGTATCGCAAAAAAAGGCCTGGTCATGAAGGGGGGGTAAATCTTCCGAAGGTCAAGTGGTTAACCACTTCAGCCCCGGAAGATTTTACCCCCTTCCTGACCAGAGCACTTTTTGCGATTCAGCACTGCGTCGCTTTAACTGACAATCGCGCGGTTGTGCGACGCTGTACCCAAACAAAATTTGCGTCCTTTTCCCCCCACAAATAGAGATTTATTTTGGTGGTATTTAATCATCTCTGCGGTTTTTATTTTTTGCGCTATAAACAGAAGAAGAGTGACAAGTTTGAAAAAAAAAACACAATATCTCTTACTTTTTGCTATAATAAATATACCAATTTTTTTTCCCCCCAAAAATTTTTTTTCCTCAGTTTAGGCCGATACGTATTCTTCTACATATTTTTGGTAAAAAAAATCGCAATAAGCGTTTATTGATTGGTTTGTACAAAAGTTATAGCGTCTACAAAATAGGGGATAGATTTATGGCATTTTTATTATGATTTATTTTTTTTACCAATAATGGTGGCGATCTGCGATTTTTATCGGAACTGTGACATTGCGGCGGACACATCGGGCACTTTTGACACATTTTTGGGGCCATTGACAATTTTACAGCGATCGGTACTATAAAAATGCACTGATTACTGTATAAATGTCACTGGCAGGGAAGGGGTTAACACTAGGGGGCGATCAAGGGGTTAACTGTGTTCCCTAGTGTGTGTTCTAACTGTGGGGGGGGAGGGGACTGACCTAGAGGAAATGACAGATCGTGGTTCCCAGCTTGTAGGAACTCACGATCTGCATCTCCTCTCCATACCTCCCAACTGTCCCTGATTTGGAGCAATGTCCCTCTGTCCCTCATTCCTCCTCATTTGTCCCTCATTTTTGTCTGATCTACAGTGAAACTTCGGATTGCGAGTAACGCGGTTAACGAGCGTTTCGCAATACTTTTTTAATCCTGACTCGGTTTGAGAGTGTTGTCTCGAAAAACGAGCAGGATTCAAGCCACAGCGGTGTGCAAAACCAGAGGCCAGAGGTGCGGGTGAGCCGGAGCCGAGTAGAGCCGTGCGGAGCCGATCAGAGACGTTCGGAAATTCCCGAAAAAAACTCGGAAATACGCTGATCCCGAGCCTTTCCGGGGTTTTCCGAGTTCAGCCGAGCTGTCCCCGAGCCTTTCCCAGTATTTCCGAGGCTCACCGATGCCCCCCCTCCACCTCTGGCCACATGCGGTATTGCATGCCATAGAAGTCAATGCGGAACAAATTATTTTCATTTCCATCAACTTCTATGGGGAAACTCGCTTTGATATGCGAGTGCTTTGGATTACGAGCATTGTCCTGGAATGGATTATGTTCGTAATCCAAGGTTCCACTGTATATAGATTTATATAAAATGCACTAAATGTGTTCCCTAATGTGTGTTCTAACTGTAGGGGGGGATGGGAGTGACTAGGAGAAATGACAGATTGCTGTTCATACATTGTATGAACAGACGATCAGTCATTTCTCCCCTGAGAGAACCGGGATCTGTGCGTTTACACCCGCAGATCCCGGTTCTCGCTGTGTCACGAGCGATCGCGGGTGCCCGGCAGTCATCGCGCCCGCCGGGCACTCGCACCGGCTCTGGGGGCGAGCGGCGGGCTTGCGCGCACGTGCCCCTAGTGGCCAAAAGGGTGAAGCGATATAACGTCGTCTCGCCCAGCCGTGCCATGTTGCCGCAGTAAGACTGCAGCGGCTGGTCGGCAAGTGGTTAAAATCTTGCGTAGGAATCTGATTGGCGGCTGTGGGAAATTCCTGAGCATTGCTCTATATGGGGATAATGAAGCCATATACATAGCTCCCTGATTTCGAGGGACTGTCCCTGATTTGGAGCAATGTCCCTCTGTCCCTCATTTGTCCCTCATTTTGGTCTGGTCTGTATAGATGTATATAAAATGCGCTTTTTATCTATCAAAAAGTGTTTTCCAGTGCTAAACCTTTCATCTGATTTGTAAATTGCTGCATTTATAAATTAAAAAACCCAATATAAAGGAATAGCAGTGGTAAAAATGCACTTGTGGGTTTAACCAATCTTGTTTTTTTTGTACAGTTTTCCTTTAAAGGGGTGTGGCAGGGGGTGTGTCCTATGCCTGCATACTTTTGCTGATAGGTGTCCCTCATTCCCATCTCAAAAAGTTGGGAGGTATGTATATGACTGTGGTGACCACAGGCTTGGTCAAGGAGTTGGCTTCCCTTGCAATATAAAAGACTCTTTATTAAACTTATTCTTTTATTTATTATTCATAGCCAAATCCTAGTGGCATACAGGGGTAGGTTATAATTCTAGGAAATTGGCTTAAATGGACATACGATGAGGGCGGCATTAATAAAGGAGAAGGGATAAAGTGTTTGGAACCGGGTTCCCGTTGTTTATCATACTTTCCGTGTTTTCTCTATTCGCTGAAGGCTATACAGCGCTGGAGTATTTCACATCAACATCCAATACATACGAAGCACGCCAGCCCTTATTAACTAACTCTAAAGCCTCATACACACGGTCGGACTTCCATCGGACTTTTCCGTGGATTTTTGTCTGAACGGAGTTGGTCGGGAACACCCATAGCATACACACCACAGGACTTTTCTGCAAACTTTCCCAAAACTTTTCGCAACATCACGTGGTTTTTCAGCTCTTTTCTGCTCTTTACCGCCACCCTTTGGTCAACTTCTGCTATTGTTGGTTTATTTTAACATTAGTTGTTTTGTCCATCGGACAAAAGTCCGATGGTTTTCTGTACACACGGTCGGACTTTGCTCCATCTGACTTTTGTTGGGCAAAAGTTTGCAGACCCAACTTTTGTCCGATGAAAACAAAAAAAAAGCAAAAAAAGTTGTCTGATGGAGCGTACACACGGTCGGATTGTTGGTCCAACTTGCTCAAAGTGAAGTTTGTTGGCCAAAAGTCCGACCGTGTGTACGAGGCTTTAGAGAGTATTGGCTCACAAAAGACCGTGACCCAAAGCAATCAATCAGAAATAATCAATCTTTGTCCTAATCACTCTAAAGAGGTAAACACTTAAGCCCTGTACACACGATCGGTTTTACCGATGAAAACAGTCCGATGGACTTTTTTCATCCGACAAACCGATCGTGTATGGGCCCCCTCTTTTTTCCATCGGTTTTAAAAAATAGAACATGTTTTACATTTTTCCGATGGATCAAAAACCGATAGCAAATTCCGATCGTCTATGGGCAAGTCCATCGGATAAAAAAACCCACGCATGCTCAGAATCAAGTCGACGCATGCTTAGAAGCATTGAACTTCATTTTTCTCGGCACATTGGAGTGTTTTACGTCACGGCGTTTGGAACAGTCGGTTTTTTGACTGATGGTGTGTAGGCAAGACTGATGGAAGTCAGCTTCATTGGTTTTCCGATGGACAAAACCATCGGATTAGAATCCATAGGATATCCGATCGTGTGTACGAGGCTTAAAGCCTCGTACACAAGGCCGGTTTTCTCGGCAAAGAACCGGCAAGAAAACTGCTGGCAGAGCTTTCTTGCTGAGAAAACCGGGCGTGTGTACGAGGCTTTCAGAAACGCGACGAGAAACGCGAGTGCGTGTACACTTATCTTTCGCCGTGGAAACCTGCGCATGCTCGAAATGACTTTGACGCATGCGCGGTAGCTTCCTAGGCATAGGTAGGGTGTAGCAAGATGGCGGCGACAGTATCGAATGTGACGAGCGCACGCTCGTCATAGTCGATGACATCACCGCGTTCGTGCCATTCAAAAGAACGGCGGTTCTTTTGAAAGGTACGTGTGTACACTCGGCCGGGACAAGATTCTTGTCCAAGAATCTCGTCAGGAAAAACGAAGATTTTTTTCCTGACGAGATTCTCGGCCGTGTGTACGAGGCTTCAGGATCAATCCAAGCCTGCTCAGCCAATGTTCCTAAACCTTAGAATGAGTGATACCGAGAGCTTTCCTTTTCCCGAAATTTAGATGAAAGTCAAAAAATTCCTGCAAAATTTTGCCCATTTTGACCAAATGGATTGCCATCAATGGGGAAGGGAATATTAACCGCTTGCCGACCATCCGCCGTCATTATACTGCGGCAGGACGGCTCGTTTTCCCGCAGTCCGTCGTAGCTGTACGTCGGTCCCTTTAAGTGGGATAGCAGGCACGTGCGCCTGCTGCACAGTGGGGGTGCCGATGCCCATGACCGGCGGTCACCATGACCGCCGCCCCCGAGCGATCGCAGGCACAAGAGGCAGAACAGGGAAGTGTGGGGGTAAACACACACATATCCCTGTTCTGGGAGGAGAGGATGTAACTCACATCTTTCTGAGATGGGAATGAGGGACACCTATCAGCAAAAGTATGCAGGCATAGGACACACCCCTTGCCACGCCCCCTTAAAGGAGAATTGTACAAAAATAAGATTGGTTAAACCCACACGTGCTTTTTTTTCCACTACTATTCCTTTATATTGGCTTTTTGAATTTACAAGTGCAGCAATTTAGAACTCAGATGAAAGGTTTAGCGCTGGGAAACACATTTTGATAGATAAAAAGTGCATTTTATATAAATCTATATACAGTGGAACCTTGGATTACGAGCATAATCCGTTCCAGGAGAATGCTCGTAATCCAAAGCACTCGCATATCAAAGCGAGTTTCCCCATAGAAGTCAATGGAAATGAAAATAATTTGTTCCGAATTGACTATGGCATGGTGAACGTCTCCGATCAGCTCCGCTCGGCTCTGCTCGGCTCCGGCTCCCCCGCACCTCTGGTTTGGCACACCGCTGTGGCTTGAATCCTGCTCGTTTTGCAAGACAACCTCACAAACCGAGTTAGGATTTTTAAAAAAAAAAATGCAAGTTTTGCGAAAAGTTTGCTAACCGCGTTACTCGCAATCCGAAGTTTCACTGTAGATCAGACAAAAATGAGGGACAAATGAGGAGGAATGAGGGACAAATCAGGGACAGTCCCTTGAAATCAGGGACAGTTGGGAGGTATGGAGAGGAGATGCAGATCGTGAGTTCCTACAAGCTGGGAACCACGATCTGTCATTTCCTCTAGGTCAGTCCCTTCCCCCCCCACAGTTAGAACACACACTAGGGAACACAGTTAACCCCTTGATCGCCCCCTAGTGTTAACCCCTTCCCTGCCAGTGTCATTTATACAGTAATCAGTGCATTTTTATAGCACTAATCGCTGTATAAATGCCAGTGGTCCCAAAAAATGTGTCAAAAGTGTCCGATGTGTCTGCCATAATGTCGCAGTCACAATAAAAATCGCAGATCGCCACCATTACTAGTAAATAAATAAATCATAATAAAAATGCCATAAATCTATCCCCTATTTTGTAGATGCTATAATTTTTGCACAAACCAATCAATATACGCTTATTGCGATTTTTTTTTTTTTTTACCAAAAATATGTAGAAGAATATGTATCGGTCTAAACTGAGAATTTTTTTTTTTTTTTGAAAAAAAAATCGCTGTAAAATTGTCAATGGTCCCAAAAATGTGTCAAAAGTGTCCGCCATAAAGTCGCAGTCCCGATAAAAATCGCAGATCGCCGCCATTACTAGTAAAAAAATAAAAAAAAATGCTATAAATCTATCCCCTATTTTGTAGACGCTATAACTTTTGCGCAAAACCAACCAATATACGCTTATTTCGATTTTTTTTTTTTTTTTACCAAAAATATGTAGAAGAATACGTATCGGTCTAAACTCAGGAAAACATTTTTTTTTTTTTTTTTTTTAATCGCTGTAAAATTGTCATTGGTCCCAAAAATGTGTCAAAAGTGTCCGATGTGTCCGCCATAATGTCGCAGTCCCGATAAAAATCGCAGATCGCCACCATTACTAGTAAAAAAATAAATAAATAATAAAAATGCTATAAATCTATCCCGTATTTTGTAGACGCTATAACTTTTGTGCAAAACCAACCAATATATGCTTTTTGCAATTTTTATTACCAAAAATACGTAGAAGAATACATATAAACTACACTAAACTAAGGAAAGAAAAATAGCTTTTTTTAAAAAAAAAATTGGGGCTATTTTTTATAGTAAAAAAGTACAAAATATTGTGGGTTTTTTCAAAATTGTCGCTCTTCTTTGGCTTATAGCGCAAAAAAATAAAAAAACGCAGAGGTGATCAAATACCACCAAAAGAAAGCTCTATTTGTGGGGAAAAAAGGACGTCAATTTTGTTTGAGTACAGCGTTGCATAACCACGCAATTATCAGTTAAAACGACGCAGTGCGGTATCGGAAAAAATGGCCTGGTCATTGGGCAGCCAAATCTTCTGGGGCTGAAGTGGTTAAAGATGGACAAAAGCCTTATTTTATTTTATTTTTATTTTTAACAGCAATTTATTACTCCCACATACTATTCAAGAAATACTATTTATAAAAAAATATTACTGTGACAATGTATCAGCATTCGCAACAAAAGTAGCAAATATTACCCTTGTGGATGTTTTTATTATGTATATTATTTTCTGATATTTAAGTTGTCTTTGAAGAACAAATTTAATTTCAATGCATCTTTATTGAAGAATATTTTCAACAATCCAATAAAATGTCAAGTCGTTTTTTAAACAGTACATAACAACTGATTGGAAGGTATGTGTAGAGTAAAGAGGCAAAGAGAGGCCCGAGGGGGCAAATCAGAAAGGAAGAAGAAGAAGATGAGGTAAGGGGGGAAGAGGAGAGGGAAGGTAGTACAGGGGGGGGGGGGGGGATAAGGGAGTTGGAATGACTTTGGAATAACGAGAAACATCTCAAATACAAATTAGAAAAGTATTTGGAAGATTATTATTAGGTTCAGGTGGGTGATGTATAGACCGGGGTCCCTGGCATAGATAAGGAGGACAGGGTGTGAGTTTCAAGGAGGTTCGGGTGAGTAAGCTGAAGAATAAATGTAACATTCCATAAAACCCTATAAAAAAAATGATCCTAAAATAAAATATCTGAGGAACATTTGTCCAGAAGAGAAAATAGCCTAAGCACAGTGGTGTCACTAGGGTTGGTGTCACCTGGTGCGGTAAAACATGGTGTCACCCCCCGCCCCCCCCCGCCGCCTGCCTCAGTACTCTGTCCTGCCGCTGAGGAGTGACAGAAGGAGCTGCAGGACAGAGCAGGAGACACTGGGCCAGCCGGTACGTCTGACTCTCTCCTGTCTAACCTGACACAGTGCCGGGTGGGGGTGACATGGTTGCAGTTGGTTATGAATTCCTACCTGATGGTGTCACCCCTCTGGCGGGGGTCACCTGGGTGCGGTCTGCACCCCCTGCACCCCCCATAGCAACGTCACTAGCCCAACATCATTCAACCAAAAACATCAATATTGTTAAATAATAATAATAATCATATAAAATACTACTGCTGCTACTATCACTCCTACTTACCACTACTACTAATAATAATATAAAATACTACTACTGCTGCTTCTTCTACTACTACCACCACCACCACTACTTCTACTACTACTACTAATAATAATATAAAATACTACTGCTGCTTCTACTCCTACTCCTACTACTACTAATAATATCAAATACTACTACTACTACTACTACTACTACTACTACCACCACCACTTCTACTATTACTACTACTACTACTACTAATATAAAATACTACTGCTGCTACTATCACTCCTACTACTAATAATAATAATATAAAATACTACTACTGCTGCTTCTACTACTACTACCACCACTACTTCTACTACTACTACTAATAATAATAATATAAAATACTACTGCTGCTTCTACTACTACTACCACCACCACCACTACTTCTACTACTACTACTAATAATAATAATATAAAATACTACTGCTGCTTCTACTACTACTACCACCACCACCACTACTTCTACTACTACTACTAATAATAATAATATAAAATACTACTGCTGCTTCTACTACTACTACCACCACCACCACTACTTCTACTACTACTACTAATAATAATATAAAATACTACTGCTGCTACTATCACTCCTACTTACCACTACTACTAATAATAATATAAAATACTACTACTGCTGCTTCTACTACTACTACCACCACTACTTCTACTACTACTACTAATAATAATAATATAAAATACTACTGCTGCTTCTACTACTACTACCACCACCACCACTACTTCTACTACTACTACTACTAATAATAATATAAAATACTACTGCTGCTTCTACTCCTACTCCTACTACTACTAATACTATCAAATACTACTACTACTACTACTACTACTACTACCACCACCACTTCTACTACTACTACTACTACTACTACTAATATAAAATACTACTGCTGCTTCTACTCCTACTACTACTAATAATAATAATATAAAATACTACTACTACTACTACTACTACTACTACTAATATAAAATACTACTGCTGCTTCTACTCCTACTCCTACTACTACTAATAATAATATAAAATACTACTGCTGCTTCTACTCCTACTCCTACTACTACTAATAATATCAAATAATACTACTACTACTACTACTACCACCACCACTTCTACTACTACTACTACTACTACTACTACTAATATAAAATACTACTGCTGCTTCTACTCCTACTACTACTAATAATAATAATATAAAATACTACTACTACTACTACTACTACTACTACTAATATAAAATACTACTGCTGCTTCTACTCCTACTCCTACTACTACTAATAATATCAAATAATACTACTACTACTACTACTACTACTACCACCACCACTTCTACTACTACTACTACTACTACTACTAATATAAAATACTACTGCTGCTTCTACTCCTACTACTACTACTAATAATAATATAAAATACTACTACTACTACTACTACTACTACTACTAATATAAAATACTACTGCTGCTTCTACTCCTACTCCTACTACTAATAATAATATAAAATACTACTACTACTACTACTACTACTAATATAAAATACTACTGCTGCTTCTACTCCTACTCCTACTACTAATAATAATATAAAATAATACTACTACTACTACTACTACCACCACCACTTCTACTACTACTACTAATAATAATAATCTAAAATACTACTGCTGCTTCTATTCCTACTATTAATAATAATGTAAAATACTACTACTACTACTACCACCACTTCTACTACTACTACTACTAATAATAATAATAATATCAAATAATACTACTACTACTACTACCACCACCACTTCTACTACTACTACTACTACTACTACTACTAATAATAATAATATAAAATACTACTGCTGCTTCTACTACTACTACCACCACTACTTCTACTACTACTACTAATAATAATATAAAATACTACTGCTGCTTCTACTACTACTACCACCACTACTTCTACTACTACTAATAATAATAATATAAAATACTACTGCTGCTTCTACTACTACTACCACCACCACCACTACTTCTACTACTACTACTAATAATAATATAAAATACTACTGCTGCTACTATCACTCCTACTTACCACTACTACTAATAATAATATAAAATACTACTACTGCTGCTTCTACTACTACTACCACCACTACTTCTACTACTACTACTAATAATAATAATATAAAATACTACTGCTGCTTCTACTACTACTATCACCACCACCACTACTTCTACTACTACTACTACTAATAATAATATAAAATACTACTGCTGCTTCTACTCCTACTCCTACTACTACTAATACTATCAAATACTACTACTACTACTACTACTACTACTACCACCACCACTTCTACTACTACTACTACTACTAATATAAAATACTACTGCTGCTTCTACTCCTACTACTACTAATAATAATAATATAAAATACTACTACTACTACTACTACTACTACTAATATAAAATACTACTGCTGCTTCTACTCCTACTCCTACTACTACTAATAATAATATAAAATACTACTGCTGCTTCTACTCCTACTCCTACTACTACTAATAATATCAAATAATACTACTACTACTACTACTACTACTACCACCACCACTTCTACTACTACTACTACTACTACTACTACTAATATAAAATACTACTGCTGCTTCTACTCCTACTACTACTAATAATAATAATATAAAATACTACTACTACTACTACTACTACTACTACTAATATAAAATACTACTGCTGCTTCTACTCCTACTCCTACTACTACTAATAATATCAAATAATACTACTACTACTACTACTACTACTACCACCACCACTTCTACTACTACTACTACTACTACTACTAATATAAAATACTACTGCTGCTTCTACTCCTACTACTACTAATAATAATAATATAAAATACTACTACTACTACTACTACTACTACTACTAATATAAAATACTACTGCTGCTTCTACTCCTACTCCTACTACTACTAATAATATCAAATAATACTACTACTACTACTACTACTACTACTACCACCACCACTTCTACTACTACTACTACTACTACTACTAATATAAAATACTACTGCTGCTTCTACTCCTACTACTACTAATAATAATAATATAAAATACTACTACTACTACTACTACTACTACTACTAATATAAAATACTACTGCTGCTTCTACTCCTACTCCTACTACTAATAATAATATAAAATACTACTACTACTACTACTACTACTACCACCACCACTTCTACTACTACTACTACTACTACTACTAATATAAAATACTACTGCTGCTTCTACTCCTACTACTACTAATAATAATAATATAAAATACTACTACTACTACTACTACTACTACTACTAATATAAAATACTACTGCTGCTTCTACTCCTACTCCTACTACTAATAATAATATAAAATAATACTACTACTACTACTACTACCACCACCACTTCTACTACTACTACTAATAATAATAATCTAAAATACTACTGCTGCTTCTACTCCTACTATTAATAATAATGTAAAATACTACTACTACTACTACCACCACTTCTACTACTACTACTACTAATAATAATAATAATATCAAATAATACTACTACTACTACTACCACCACCACTTCTACTACTACTACTACTACTACTACTACTACTACTACTAATAATAATAATAATAATATAAAATACTACTGCTGCTTCTACTCCTACTACTAATAATAATATAAAATACTACTACTACTACCACCACTTCTACTACTACTACTACTAATAATATAAAATACTACTACTACTACCACCACTTCTACTACTACTACTACTAATAATAATAATAATAATATAAAATACTACTGCTGCTTCTACTCCTACTACTACTAATAATAATATAAAATACTACTACTACTACCCACCACCACCACTTCTACTACTACTAATAATAATAATAATAGAAATAATATAAAATACTACTGCTGCTTCTACTACTACAACTACTACCACCACCACCACTTCTACTACTTCTACTACTAATAATATTAATATAAAATACTACTGCTGCTTCTACTACCACTATCACAACTTCTACTACTACTACTACTACTAATAATAATAATATAGAATACCACTACTACTAATAATAAAAGTATAACAATGATAATAATATAAAATATTACTGCTGCTTCTACTACTATTACCACCACCAACACCACTCCTGCTACTAATACTACTACTAATAATAAAAGTAATAATAACAATGATAATAAATACTACTGCTGTTGCTACTACTAATAATAATATAAAATACTACTGCTGCTTCTACTACTACTACTACTACTACCACTACCACCACCACCACTTCTACTACTACTACTGCTACGAATAATAATAATATAAAATACTACTGCTGCTTCTACTCCTACTCCTACTACTAATAATAATATCAATTACTACTACTACTACCACCACTCCTACTACTGCTATTACTACTACTACTAATAATATAGAATACCACTACTAATAATAATACAAGTAATAATAACAATGATAATAATATAAAATACTACTGCTGTTGCTACTACTACTACCACTACCACCACCACCACCCCTACTACTACTACTACAGAATACCACTACTACTACTACTTCTACAGAATACCACTACTACTACTACAGATTACCACTAATATAGAATACTAATATAGAATACCACTACTACTAATATAGAATACCACTACTACTAATAATAAAAGTATAACAAATACTACTGCTGCTTCTACTACCACCACCACCACCCCCACTACTACTACTACTACTACTACTACTACTAATAATAATAATAATAATAATAATAATAATAATAATAATAATAATAATATAGAATACCACTACTACTAATAATAAAATGAATAATAACTATGATAATAATATAAAACACTACTACTACTACCACCACCAAAACCACCACTAGTACTAATAATATTATAGAATACCACGACTACTACTAATAGTAATAAAAGTACTAATAACAATCATAATAATAAAAAAAAAAAAACTATTGCTGCTTCTACTACCACCACCACTCCTATTACTGCTACTACTACTACTAATAATAATAATAATATAGAATACGACTACTACTACTAATAATGATAAAAGTAATAATAACAATGATAATATAGTAATATAAAATACTACTACTACCACCACTACTTCTTCTACTACTACTAATATTATACTAATACTAATACTACTAATATTATAGAATACCACTACTAATAATAATAATAATAAAAGTAATAATAACAATGATAATAATATAAAATACTTCTGCTGTTGCTACTACTACTACTAATAATAGTAATAATAACAATGATATTAATAAGAAATATTATACAATACTACTATTTATGAAAATAATAGTAATAATAATAAAATACTACTACTGTCGCTACTGAAATACTATTAAAAATGATGATGATGATGATGATGATACTATACTACAACTACAACTACTACTAACAATAATAATAATAATTAGTTATTGTTAGATTTCTATCCACGCTGTTAATCTGACAAAGGTTTTGCTCGGCCCACTTGCCCATGGATAAGGCACTGATCTGATCATTGGACACACAGCCAGCCAGGATCGTCCGCATCAAACGATCCTCCGTGTCTTTTTAATGTCCCGTCCCGTGGAGCAGAGTATTATATTACCTTTACCTTCATTAGAAATAAGCTGAACATTGCTTGAGAGCTCCGCTCCTGGCACCGAGTGCGCCAGCCAGGCATTGTACCCAAATCCCAGTGTTAACAATTACGCCATCATTTGCATACAAGTTAGCATTTTATCACATCCATTATATCTTGGCGTGACTCTTCTCTAACATGATTACACTGTGATGCTCGGAGGAACAGCTTGATAAATTAGCCTGATGTTGCTGTATTTGTGCTCTAATTAAGCAGTAAGGATCTCCGTTACACGATGGTACTGCAGATAAGTTTTCTGCGTTCGCAAACATTCCACGTTGTTGGTTTGTCTGCGCGCACCTGCCAAGCGACCTTCATTCTGGCTGGCGGTAGATGACGCCGGCTCTCCTCTGCCTAGCAGACTGACTTTAAAGGGGAGATCCAGACTTTTTTTAGGTTTATTAAAAGTCAGCAGCTACAAAAAGTGTATCTGCTGGCTTTTAATAAACAGACACTTACCTGTTCCACTGTCCAGCGCCGCGCCGCCCGGAGCTCCGCTCCTCTCCCCCCCCTCTTCTCTGCCGGCGCCTCCATTCATAGTGTGGGCACCCGGCCGTGACAGTTTTCGGCTTCACGGCCGGGCACTCACTGCGCATGCGCGAATGGCGCAGCGCTCTCTGAGCGGACAGGCGATCGCCTGGGACCTGTCACATTCTATGTAATCGACTACAGGGAGGGGCCGCCAAAAGGCGATATGACAAATCGACAGGAAGTCCCACTACTACTGAATTCCCCCCCCCCCCCCCCAAAAAAAATGACATGCCAAATGTGGCATGTAAGGGGAGAGGATTTAGTGGAAGTTCCAAATTTGGGTGGAGCTCCGCTTTAAGAAGCATTTATTGTACCAAAAGAAACATTGGCAAGGCACATGTAGAAGAGCTCAGTCAAAGTTGAATTTTATTTATTCCTTTTTTTTGGAGAAGAGACATGTACAGTACTTTGCCTCTTGTGCAGTAAAATGTTCTTTCCTTCTTCCTCGAAAACTACACACACTGTGCATGCTGAGTACATACACCCCGCTATGCGTAAAGAAGAAGATATGTGGTGTTAACTAATTCCCGACCAGAGACATTTTTTTTTATTTTTTTTTGCATGCTTTAAAAAAAAAAAATTTAGACCTAAAGATTTGTAAAACTCAAAAACGACATATATATATATATTTTTTTCAGAAAGCAGAGATCCTGGAGAATAAAATGGTGGTAGTTCCTAATTTTTATGTCACACAATTTATCAAGCGCAAGATTTTGATAGAAAATACACTAAAGTCACTTTAAGAGCCCTTTCACACTGGAGCGCCCATAGCGTCGGCGGTAAACCGCCGCTATTTTTACCGCCGATGCTATGGGCGGATTTGCGGCGCATTTTGGCCGCTAGCAGGGCAGTTTAGCCGCGCTCTCCCATTCATTTCAGTGGGCAGCGGTGGAGGAGCGGTAAAAACACACCGCTCCTTCACCGCTCCAAAGATGCGGCTAGCAGGACTTTTTCTAACGTCCTGCTAGCGCTACCGCTCCAGTGTGAAAGCCCTCGGGGCCCTCGGGGTTGTCACACTAGAATGAACGGGGCAGCAGTTTAGCAGCGTTTTGCTGGCGCTAATTTTTAACGCTATAGCGCCTGCAAAACGCTCCAGTGTGAAAGGGGTCTTAGGGTTCACAAACACAATATATTACTCACTTGTAAAACCTTAAAATTGCACATGCCTGTGAAACAATGATAAACATCAGTACCCAAAATTCTCCATAGGCGACGTTTTCAAAGACCTTACAGGTCATCAGTTTAGAGTTCTCTGTGAATAACGGCCCTAGGTTTATTGCTGTCCCTTTGGCGTGTGGGGTGTCCAAAAGTGTTGCGTAATCAGCATTTTCGTACATAGGTGGCCCCAATGCATGCGTTTACTTTTAAAATGTGTATGTGGGGGCTCAAAATTTAGAGGAGGAGGAGTCAAGTCCTTGGGTGTAGCTTTAGTATTTTTTACACTTTTTTTTTTTTTTTTTTTTACTCAACTTTATTTTTGCTAGAGACTTACCATGCAAATTTGCTACGAATTGGAAAAGTGTCAACTAGAACTTGTGCTTCTAGTGCAGTGTTTCTTAACTCCAGTCCTCAAGGGCTATATTAGTGCGTGCGGGAGGCTGCCGCAGGAGGACGGATGGGGCCTTTTTTTTGTGCTGCCCCCCCCCCCCCTATGGCGCCCATGGCGCTTGCCATGGCTGCCATACCCTAGATACGCCACTGCTCAAGGCACCCCAACAGGTCATGTTTTCAGGCTTTCCATTATTTTGCACAGGTGATTTGATCAGTTTCACTGCCTTAGTAATTACCACAGCCTTTCATCTGAGGGAAATCCTGAAAACATGACCTGTTGGGGGCGCCTTGAGGACTGGAGTTGAGAAACACTGATCTAGTGCTCTGCAAGTGTACAACATGCCGGTGCTGCAAGTTGACAGACTGCAGCCTCGTACACACGACCGGTTTTCCCGGCAGGAAAACTGCCAGGAGAGCATTTGGCCGGGAATCCCGGTGTCTTGCCAAGAAAGGTCCCCCTGCGGATTATGCCCCCCCTGTACTGCGCAGGCGTGGCGCTTGCCTCCGAAAATAGCCAAACATGTAGAGCTGAGAGTCAGCTCTAGATGGCGCCTGCGCACACCAAATTGTGCTACACTTCTGACATCCAGCCTCTTTCCTTACCATCCCCGTGGACATGGAGGATTTTAAAAAAAAAGAGCCAGGAGGCCGAGCGAGCGAAGCGAGGACGTGAGGCCGACTGACCATTTACAGCGAGGTCCACGCAGGCGCCGTCTAGAGCTGACTCTCAGCTCTACATATGTTCGGCTATTTTCGGAGGCTCATTCAGGTTCGTACTGCGCAAGCGCCGCGCCTGCGCAGTACAGGGGGGGCATAATCCACCGGGGGGACCTTTCTCGGCAGAACACCGGCCATGTGTTTGCTCCCTAGCAGTTTTCCCATCAGGAAATAAGCCGGGAATCCCGACAGGAAAATTGAATACCTGCTCTCTATTTTGCCATCGGGATTCCCGGCAGAGTGTTTCCTGCTGAGAAAACCGGCAGGGTAACGAAACCGTGCATGCTCGATAACACTTAGACGCGTGCGTGTTAGCATACAAAGTTAGTGTAGGGTGTAGCAAGATGGCGGCGACGGAATCGAATGTGACAAGACGCACCCGGCTCGTCGTAGTCGATGACGTCACTGCGTTCTTGCCATTCAAAAGAATGGCGGTTCTTTTGAGTGGCCGTCTGTATGCACGGCAAGCTTGCCAGGAATCCCGTCTGGAAAACCAACGTTTTTTTTCCTGACGGGATTCCCGGCTGTGTGTACGAGACTTTACAATTCAACTCAAATTTGTGTAAAGTTATCCTTGCTATCTGGGAGGAGGATCTGGGCTGCTCTGTGCAAAACTATTACACAGAGCAGGTAAGTATAACATGTTTGTTATTTTAAAAAAACAAGCCTTTAATATGACTTTAAGATTTACATGCACCGTACATAGGTAGCAGTGGAATGGGCACCATAATTTGTGCCACACTTATGAGGTATCGCCGTGACCATCAGAATGAGAACCGTAATTCAGGGGTCATAATTCATGGTTAACTAAACTGATAACCTGCAAAGGCTTTTAAGGCATCTCTAATATTTCATTTTGGGTAGCATACAGGTAGTTTTTGGCGATTTCACGGGTACATGCATTTTTCAAACTTGACGCGTTTGGTATTTATTTACTTGAAGCAACCTCATCATTTATACTTTACCAAATAAATGGCTTTAATTTGTTTCTTATTACACTAGATTTATTTTAGCATATTTTATTCCCCTGAAAATATGTGTTTGATAAATAGCTGCGCCAATATCATGTGGCATAAAAAATTGCAACTGCCAACATTTTATTCTCCAGGGTCCCTGCTTTCAGAAAATATATTGTTTAGGGGGGGGGGGGGGGGGTCACAGCTTAAATGTTTAGCAAAGAAACATAAAAAATTGTCCCCATGGACAAGTAGTTGGAGAATTTAGCAGAAAAATAGGTATCTGGAAATTCATAAATAGGTGGTGAAATATGTTGTCTCCAAAGTCTGATAACTATAGACAACCATAATTAGAGTGTAATAGCTGAGTATTTAGACGTTGCTGGAAATACGCCACCTGCTCTGTGGGGCTCTAGTTCGCGGTTTGCCAAGTAACACCTGCAGTCATAATAAGCGCCATTGCTAGTTTACATGCAACACATCCTTAAAGCTGAAATTTAGCTAGAAAACATTTCTCTACAACTTTAGTTACATGATTTACCTGTAATGAATTATGTCGTGACACCTTGGTCACAATTCTGGGGGGCAGTAGGAGGGGCTCCTGATCGTGCGGCACTCATTGGCTGCATAGTCTTGACATCAGCAGGAGCCCATTCTACTGGCTCCCTATTGTTGGAAGTTGACCTTGAGCCGTCCTTGACTGGAGGTGCCATTGGAGGGGCTCCTGATCATGTGGCACTGATTGGCTGCACAGTGATGATGTTATCAGGAGCCCATCCTATTGGCTCCTAATTGTCAGTAGTTGTCATGAACAGGTGTGACCAGAACCGTGTGAACTGCGACAGAGGACACCAAACTTATATTAAGTGAATAATTAAGTTTTATTAAAGATAAGTGATATGAATCTACAAACACCTCCAATAGTAAACAGAGAACAACCAACCAGTGACCACAAATAACAAATAACTATTTACAAATAGAAGGGGAGTACTGGAATCATAAATGTAGCTAGGCCAGGGTCATACACAGGAGATCAGCAGATGGGGGCAAGGAACGGGACAGGACAGGGAGAAGATGGACGGGATCAGGCTGCAGGGCAGGGATGCAGGACAACAGGGTAACAGGAGGGATGGGATCAGGTTCAGGTACACAGGTAACAGGATCAGGATCACAGATTCACAGATAACAGGTTCAGGTAAACAGGTAGCAGGTACAGATCAGGGCACACGGAAGATACCAGGGCAAGTATGTGAATGCTTGCCGAGTATTTATACACACAACTGTAATCAGCCTCAGGTGACGCCTGATCGCAGTAGGTGATGTCTGCTCCATACTGCCAGGAGACACCCGCTGGTGGACATTGGTACTGCGGGCCAAAGATCTAACAGTGCCACCAGCAGGTGAAACCTTTCATGACAGCTCCCAACTGTTAGCAAACACCTGCTGGTGGACACCAGGACTGCGATCCACAGGATCGACAGCGCCACCAACGGGTGAAACCTTTCCTGACAGTAGTTGATCGTGAGCTGTCCATAAAGGGGTGGTCATGCTGTTGGCCCAGGGTCAGTAGGAAGGGCTCCCTTTCGTGTGGCACAGTGCTGATGTTATCATGAGCCCATCCTACTGGCTCCCAATTGCCAGTTGACCGTGAGCAGGGATGAGCCGAACACCCCCCTGTTCGGTTCGCACCAGAACCTGCGAACAGACAAAATGTTCGTGTAAACTTTAGAACCCTATTAAATACAATGGACTCGAACGTTCGAAATCTAAAGTGTTAATTATAAAGGCTAATATGCAAGTTATTGTCCTAAAAAGTGTTTGGGGACCCGGGTCCTGCCCCAGGGGACATGTATCAATGCAAAAAGAAGTTTTAAAAATGGCCGTTTTTTCGGGAGCAGTGATTTTAATAATGCTTAAAATGAAAGAATAAAAGTGAAATATTTCTTTAAATTTCGTACCTGGGGGGTGTGTCTGATATGCATGTGAAGTGGCGCATGTTTCCCGTGCTTAGAACTGTCCCTGCAAAAAATGTCATTTTTGAAAGAAAAAATTGCATTTAAAACTGACTCGCGGCTATTAATGAATTGTCGGCTCCCGGCAATACATACAAAAGTCATTGATAAAAAAAAAAAAAAAAGCGTGGGGGTTCCCCAGAATTCAATTACCAGGCCCTTCAGGTCTGGAATGGATATTAAGGGGAACCCCGCCGCAAATTAAAAAAAAAATTGACGTGGGGTTCCCCCAAATATCCATTCCAGGCCCTTCAGATCTGGCATGGATTTTAAGGGGAACTCCACCCCAAATTTTAAAAAAAAATGGCGTGGAGTCCCCCTAAAAATCCATACCAGACCCCTTATCCGAGCACGCAACCTGGCCGGCCGCAGGGGAAAAGGGGGGGACGAGAGAGCGGCCCCCCTCCCTCCTGAACCGTACCAGGCCACATGCCCTCAACATGGGGAGGATGTCCCCATGTTGATGGGGACAAGGGCCTCATCCCCACAACCCTTGCCCGGTGGTTGTGGGGGTCTGCGGGCGGGGGGCTTATCGGAATCTGGAAGACCCCTTTAACAAAGGGGACCCCCAGATCCCGCCCCCCCCCCTATGTGAATTGGTAAGGGATACATTGTACCCCTACCATTTCACGAAGAAAGCGTAAAAAAATGTTTAAAAAAACACACAAACACCTTGAAAAAGTCCTGAGCGGACCTGATGGGGAACTCCCTCTCAGTATTTTAAATGTATAGACCCGCCCCTTCTAAAGTTCCCCATCAGGTCCGCTCAGCGGACCAGATGCGGAACATGAGAAGGGGCGGGTCTATACATGTATTACCAAAGTGAGAGCAGTCCCCCATCAGGTCCGCCCCCTCGGTATGTCAGACCCGCCTACGTCATTGGCTTGAGCGGGGAACTTCCTTCACTATGTAAATTTAAATTACACAGTGAAGGAAGTTCCCCGCTCAAGCCAATGACGTAGGCGGGTCCGACATACCGAGGGAGCGGACCTGATGGGGAACTTTAGAAGGGGCGGGTCTATACATTTAAAATACTGAGAGGGAGTTCCCCATCAGGTCCGCTCAGGCACAACCAATGAAGGACAGCGCTGGACATCGGGATCGCCGCGGGACACTGGATTTCACCGCTTTTTTTTTTTTTTTTAATAAAGGACTTTTTCAAGGTGTTTGTGTGTTTTTTTTAACATTTTTTTATGCTTTCTTCGTGAAATGGTAGGGGTACAACGTACCCCTTACCAATTCACATAGGGGGGGCCGGGATCTGGGGGTCCCCTTTGTTAAAGGGGTCTTCCAGATTCCGATAAGCCCCCCGCCCGCAGACCCCCACAACCACCGGGCAAGGGTTGTGGGGATGAGGCCCTTGTCCCCATCAACATGGGGACATCCTCCCCATGTTGAGGGCATGTGGCTTGGTACGGTTCAGGAGGGAGGGGGGGCCGCTCTCTCGTCCCCCCCTTTTCCCCTGCGGCCGGCCAGGTTGCGTGCTCGGATAAGGGGTCTGGTATGGATTTTTAGGGGGACTCCACGCCATTTTTTTTTTAAATTTGGGGTGGAGTTCCCCTTAAAATCCATGCCAGATCTGAAGGGCCTGGAATGGATATTTGGGGGAACCCCTCGTCAATTTTTTTTTTTAATTTGCGGCGGGGTTCCCCTTAATATCCATTCCAGACCTGAAGGGCCTGGTAATTGAATTCTGGGGAACCCCCACGCTTTTTTTTTTTTTTTTTATCAATGACTTTTGTATGTATTGCCGGGAGCCGACAATTCATTAATAGCCGCGAGTCAGTTTTAAATGCATTTTTTTCTTTCAAAAATGACACTTTTTGCAGGGACAGTTCTAAGCACGGGAAACATGCGCCACTTCACATGCATATCATACACACCCCCCAGGTACGAAATTTAAAGGAATATTTCACTTTTATTTTTTCATTTTAAGCATTATTAAAATCGCTGCTCCCGAAAAAATGGCCGTTTTTAAAACTTATTTTTGCATTGATACATGTCCCCTGGGGCAGGACCCCGGTCCCCAAACACTTTTTAGGACAATAACTTGCATATTAGCCTTTATAATTAGCACTTTAGATTTCTCCCATAGATTTTTCGAATTTGCCGCGAACACCCCTATTTGTTCGCTGTTCGGCGAACGGGCGAACAGGCAATGTTCGAGTCGAACATGAGTTCGACTCGAACTCGAAGCTCATCCCTGACCGTGAGCTGTCCATAAAAGGGTGGTCACAATTCTGGGCACGCTGTTGGCATAGGGTCAGAAGGAAGGGCTCCCTATCGTGTGGCACAGTGCTGATGTTATTAGGAGCCCATCCTATTGGCTACCAATTGTCAGTAGTTGACCGTGAGCTGTCCATAAAAGGGTGGTCACAATTCTTGGCACACTGTTGTCTCAAGGTCAGTGGGAAGGGCTCCCTATCGTGTGGCACAGTGCCGATGTTATCAGGAGCCCATCCTACAGCCTCCCAAATTTCAGTTGACCATAAGCTGTCCATAAAAGCGTGGTCACTATTGTCGGCATGCTGTTGGCCCAGGGTCAGAAGGAAGGGCTCCCTATCGTGTGGCACTATGATTAGCTGCACAGAGCTGACATCACCACAAAGCCAGTCCTACCGACCCATGATTTTCAATAGTTGACTGTGAGCTGTTCGTGACAGCTCTGTTAAAGTTCTGGACGCTCTGTTGCCCCAAAGTCAGTAAGTGGGTCTCCCTATGGTGTGGCACTGTGACTGGCTGCACAGTTCTGATATCTTCACAAAGCCCATGCTACTGGCTCCAGACCATCAGTAGTTGATTGTGAGCTGCCCCAAAAAAAGACAACAAGACATACCCACCTGCCCACCACACCAATCAGCCATAACATTGTCACTACCTACAAAAATACCCACCTAATATTAAGTAGGTCCCCCTTTTGCTGCCAAACAGCCCTGGCCAGTTGGACTCCACTAAACCTCTGAAGGTTTGGTGTGGTATCTGGCACTAAGCCGTCAGTAGCAGATCCTTTAGATCCTGTAAGTTGCAAGATGGGGCCTCCATAGATTGGATTTCCCATAGTGCATCCTATCAGTATCATCTCTTCTCCAGGTAGGTGAGGCACACGCAACAGACCATCCATGTGATGTAAAAGAAAACGTCATCAGATGAGGCCACCTTCTTCCATTGCTCTGTGGTCCAGTTCTGATGCTGACGTGCCCATTGTAGGCACTTTTGGATGTGGAAACGGGTCAGCATGGACACCTTGACCGGTCTGCGGCTATGCAGCCCCCATACACAGCAAACTGTGATGCTCTGTGTGTTCTGACACCTTTCTATTGGAACCAGGATTGACCTTTTTCAGCAATTTGAGTTACAATAGCTCCTCTATTGGATTGTACTGCACAAGCCAATGTACATCAATGAGTCTTGGCTGCCCATGACCCTGTCAAAGATTTTCTTTCCTTGGCCCACTTTCGTTCGGTCCTGACCACTGCAGTCTGGGAACATCTCACAAGAACCAAAGTTTTGGAGTTCCTCTGGCCAAGCCATCTAGCCATTACAAATGGCCCTTATCAGAGTCACTAAAATCTTTATGCTTGCCCGTTTTTTATGCTTTCAACACATCAGCTTCAGGGACAACATGTTCGCTTGCTGCCTAATATATCCCACCCACTTTTAGGTGCCATGTTAATCACTTTACCTGTCAGGAATTATAATGCTATGGCTGATGTTTTCATATACAGCTGTTGTAAAGGAGTTCATAGGGTGGTGGAATGCTCCAAGATATTTTTATGCTTTAACATGAGTATAGATGCACTTTATTATCTTGGCTGCGACACCTTTACGCTATTTAACCACTTGCCGACCAGCGCACGATGATATACGTTGACACAATGGCACGGCTGGGCAGATGGGCGTACAGGTACGTCTCCTTTAAGATGCGGCATTGTGGGCGCTGCGCGCGAGCTCCGTGAGTCTGACCGCGGGTCCCGCGGACTCGATGTCCGTGGGTATACCCGCGATCATCTCACGGAGAGGAAGAACGGGGAAATGCTGATGTAAACAAGCATTTCCCCATACTTCCTAGTGACAAGGACACTGATCACAGCTCCCTGTGATCCGGAGCGGTGATCAGTGTCGTGTCACACGTAGCCCACCCCCCCTACCGTTAGAATCACTCCCTAGGACACACTTAACCCCTTCAGCGCCCCCTACCGGTTAACCCCTTCACTGCCAGTGTCATTTTTACAGTAATCAGTGCATTTTTATAGCACTGATCGCTGTAAAAATGACAATGGTCCCAAAATGGTGTCAAAAGTGTTCGATGTGTCCGCCATAATGTCGCAGTCACGATAAAAATCGCAGATCGCCGCCATTACTAGTAAAAAAAAGAAAATATTAATAAAAATGCCATAAATCTATCCCCTATATTGTAGACGCTATAACATTTTGCGCAAACCAATCAATAGACGCTGATTGCGATTTTTTTTTTACCAAAAATATGTAGAAGAATACGTATCGGCCTAAACTGAGAAAAAAATTGCTTTTTTAAAAATAATTTGGGGATATTAATTATAGCAAAAATGATAAAATATTGTGTTTTTTTCAAAATTGTCGCTCTTTTTTTGTTTATAGCGCAAAAAAATAAAAAGCGCAGAGGTGATCAAATACCAACAAAAGAAAGCACTATTTGTGTGAAATAAAGGACGTCAATTTTGTTTGGGTACAGGGTCGCACGACCGCGCAATTGTCAGTTAAAGTGACGCAGTGCAGAATCGCAAAAAATGGCCTTGTCATTCAGCAGCCAAATCCTCCGGGGCTGAAGTGGTTAACATGAGTATAGATGCACTTTAGTATCTTGGTTGCGACATCTTTACGCTATTTAAGCACTGGAAAGGGGCTATGCTATTATAATTATAGTAAAACTCTATAGTAATCAATATTGTCAGAGATAGGCCCTGAGCTTTGATGATGTCAGCACGCGTCAACCGTTACTCCTCTAGAAGCTCCATTTGCTTTCTCTAGGATTTCAGAAATCCGCTGGTGTTCTTTTTCCCCCAAATATTAATAGATGATCTATGATGATTTATCTATAGCTCCTGCAGCTTTTCCTTAGCGTTGTACATTTGGAGCGTAAATAATAGACCAAAACAGCGCTGGCAGATTCACTGAAACAATTTCAATTCTTCGGCAGCGGCAGCGAGCGGCTTTATAATACATCAAGGAGATTGTGTACTTCAACCCGAGGAAAAAATGACAGCCGATCCGGGAAAGATGGCTTTAGATACAGAGAACAGCTGGATCAAAACCTGGAAAATACGTGATTTTTTTTTTTTTTTTCATCTTCGCACGCTCAGAGGCTTGTAACATCAGCATGTTCTTCTGAGGAGTCAGCCATCTTTGATCAGGGAAGCCATTTGTCAAGGTGATAACATGAGAGTTGCGCACAACCAATTTTCGTCCTTCCTCGGAGGGTCATCTTGCTCAAAACGCCATCAAGAGAAAGTGAGACGGGATTTCTGCTGATAAAGTATATTACCGCAACGCGGCAGGCCTCGCAACATATGTTGATGTACTGCTGATATTTGTGTCAAAAATAGGCCTCGGCTAAAACGGTGAGGCGAAAGTGACATCTTGGGGATTTTGTTGCCAGGTGCTATATTTTCTCAAGGACGATTGGAAGCGTGATGTGAAATTACATACATAAATTGTGTGCTGCGCTGCTGCCGGAAAATGTGGCAATTTCGCTTGATAGTCGCTATGACATACATGCAGAACGGCGCGACATTGGGATAACAAGAGGCTGGGTGTTAAAGGGACATTCTGGTTTCAAGCCCAATCAAATTCTCAAAACCTTTTTTACTGTATGTTATGTATTATTTCTTATTACGGGTATACACTATATTGTCAAAAGTATTGGGGCGCCTGCCTTTACACGCACATGAACTTTAATGTCATCCCAGTCTTATGCTGCGTACACACAACCGTTTTTCCTGTCATGCAAAAAACCGACGTTTTTCTCGACGTGATTCGTCGTGATTCCTCTGAAGCCTGGCTTGCATACACACGTTCAGGAAAAAAAAACGCTTGAGCAAAGCGCGGTGACGTAAAACACGTACGACGGCACTATAAAGGGGAAGTTCCATTCGAATGGCGCCACCCTTTTGCTGATCTTGTGTCAGTAAAGTTTGGTGAGAGACGATTCGCGCTTTTCAGCCTCGTGCTTTTCAGTCCGTTACAGCGTGACGAATGTGGCATTCTTCATTTCAAACGCTAGTTTTACCAGAGCGAGCGCTCCCGTCTCATACTTGATTCTGAGCATGCGCGTTTTTTTTCCCCTCGGAAAAGCATACACACGAGCGGTTTTCGCGACGAGAAAAAGAACGACGGGAAATACGACGAGAAAAAATAGAGCAGGTTCTAATTTTTTTTGCGGGCAGTTTTCTCGTTGAGAAAACTGCTATGGAGCATGCACACGGCCATGTTTTTCGCGACCAATCTCAAAAATGGCAGTTTTCTCGTCATGAAAAACGGTGGTGTGTACGCGGCATTAGTCCATGTGGTTCAGTATTGGGTTGGCCCACCCTTTTGCAGCTATAACAGCTTCAACTCTTCTGGGAAGGCCGTCCACAAGGTTTAGGAGTGTGTCTACGGGAATGTTTGACCATTCTTCCAGAAGCACATTTGTGAGCTCAGGCACTGATGTTGGATGAGAAGGCCTGGCTCTTAGAACACCTTTGGGATGAATAAGAGAGGAGACTATCGGGTTGAGGTCAGGACAGTCAAGTTCCTCCACCCCAATCTCACTCATCCATGTCTTTATGGACCTTGCTTTGTGCACTGGTGCGCAGTCATGTTGGAACAGGAAGAAGCCATCCCCAAACTGTTCCCACAAAGTTGGGAGCATGAAATTGTCCAAAATTTCCTGGTATGCTAAAGTCTTAAGAGTTCCCTTCAATGGAACTAAGGGGCCAAGCCCAACCCCTGAAAAACAAACCCCACACCATAATCCCCACCCTCCCCCTCCGATTTGGACCAGTGCACAAAGCAAGGTTCTAGTCTGAAGAGCTCACTGAAGAATTTGGGGAAGTGTCCAGCTATCCTGTGGTATTGTGAGTTCTATTTCTCTGTACTGAAGAGAGCCTGGTGGATATCAGAAGGAGGCAACTAATAATTCTGTATCATTGTGAGTACTGACCTATGTTCAGACCCCTAGTGACTGTGTGCAAATCTCTGCCCCCGTAATGGCACTAGTCATTATTCAGTCAGTGGTGAATCATCTGGGAACTCTGCTTCACCTGTCTTGTGACCCAGTGAGGTATCATCGGTAAGAGGGTCCTCTAGAGACTCAGTGTTCTTTGGAGTATTATCCCATGCCCCCCCCCTCACGCCAACCAAGTTCAATGTGCAATAAAAACATAAAAAAAAATCCCCTGGACTGTTGTTGAACCAGATAGAGAGAGAGGAACGCTGTGTGCCTGGCTGTGTTTTCACTAAATTTGGGAATGGAATCTGTGCATTATCAGCAGCGTCTGATGTTGTTGTACTACATATGGAGATTGTATGGGCTATGGGGGTACCTCATCCTTAAGAAGATTTAAAAATAGGACAAATTGACAGATTTTACCGGTACCAGTGAAGGACAATCACAACTTAATTCTAAATATTATCTTTGTTACAAAATTGTTAAAAAATGTTTACACATTCTAAATAAAATCGCAATTGTATGGCTCTGATCAATTTGATCAAGTTAGTAATTAGGCAATAAATCTCTGTTACTATTGTGTCTACGCGTTTCACATCTGTGCTTCCCCAGGACCTTAATTCCTTGACTATAGACAGAGATCCTATTTTTAAAAAAAAGGAACATAGCTATTATTCACATTATGTTAGGTGAAAATGCAACATATAGACTTCCATTTGGCATCCAAATATATAGAGATAAACATGCATTGAGGACCACTTACATATGGAAAAGAGCCCTCAAGGAAATGGCATGCCAAGTGTCATCTGGGAGCACCCCAATAACTGATGCCATAAAGAGGAAGTAAACCCTGATGGGTTTTACTTCCTCTTTTGCTCCCTGCAAAGCCTGAAAATTAAAAGCATAATGGGCTAGTATGCATCGCATACTAGCCCATTATGTGACACTTACCTGCAAAAGAATTCAGCGCTGTCCCCTGTGTAGGCTGCGTCAATCTTCTCGTCCCTCCTCCTTCCCGGCCGCGGACTCCGGCTCCGTGATTCACCGGAGCCGCGTGACGTCACTCCTGCGCATGCGCACGATAACGGCACAAGCTAGGGAAGAAACGGCACAGAGTTTTGTTTCTTCCCAGCGCATGCGCCGTGAACATTTTCGGCGGACTTCAAGTGAAATATCTCCTAAATGGCGCACGATTTTCACTACCTATAGGTAAGCTATATTCTAGGCTTACCTATAGGTAGAAGTAACAAAAAATGGTTTACAACCACTTTAAATCAAAAGCAATCAATTGCACTACAACAACAAGGTATTCTGCAGTGAACATCTGATCGCTGTTAAAGGAGAAGTATGGGTTTCCTTTTTTTTGCTTACATCTATTCTATGTGAGCTGCTGATATCTATAAACCCTCCCAGCCCTCTTAGAAGTGCCCCCATTCTGTTAAAATCAAGATTAATACCTGTGGGAGGTTCTACAGTCTTTCATACAGCATCATCCTGACAATGGCCTGGATATGAAGTCTGGATCCACCCCCTTTCCTGTCATTTTGCTTGATTGATGTCGGCTCTCCTCCCTCTCCCTTCACAGAGCATAGCTGCTCCCCCCTCCCTTCTCACTCCTCTCTCCTCCCCCTCCCTTCTCCTCTGCAGCATGTTTCAATGGTCAGAAGAGATTTCAGCACTTCAGTGAGTGTAATGTGAGAGAAGTCACTGATAGTGCTGTGTATGAGAATCTACACTATATATTTCTATCTATCAGCACAGCCATGTCTCTTAGAGGAGGGGGGACAGGGGCAGGGGGTGTGTTGGTGTGTTGGTGAAGATGTACACACCCCCTGAAACTTTTCAAACTGAAAATGGACCATTTTTGCCAGCAGAAGGAAAGTTCATGTGCACATGCTGTAAAAACTAAAAGAGGTAGGAAATAAAGATTAGCTGATATGTGACTAATGTGATATGTACTAGTTATTTAACCCATCCCATACTTCTCCTTTAATCAGTTCAATATGCTGCAATTCCAGGTTTGTGTAAATGAATCACTGGATGCTATCTGCATGGAGTTTGTATAGCCTACGCTTCTTCTTAACCAAAAATATACTGGTTAATTGGCAACCTACTGGATGGTCACAATGAGATGACTATCCGAAAGGTCACTATGAGCTGACATAGAGTACATGGTGCTAGACAGGCCCCAATACCTGGAAACATGCAACTTAACGATACTTTATTAATAACACAGCTGTTCCACATTACCCCTCCTTATATGACACATCCTCTTTGACATTCTAATTATATATCATCTACTAAGGATACATGTGAAAAAACAATGCATCTCTTTTACTCCGAGAGTTGACAGATAACTTACAACACGCAACAATTAGCTTAAATATTTAGATTGTAGTAAAAAGTGAATCTTTCCTTTCATTATTCCACATCAGCCCCTCGCTCAATGAAATTTGCACATTTTAAGTAGGAAATCTGCTAAGTACTAGTTACCGGTATGTCTAAAGCTGGGCACAGACCATACAATGTGATTATACAATTTGCTTTGGATTTACCAACAATTGTGTTGGGACTACATGACTGGGTGTAAATTTAAATGGCTTTCACACTATATCGTTGTTGTTTAATTGAAGGAGATTGTAATGCATGTGGCCAGTTTAAAGCAGGACCCAAAATCAACAAAATTGCCTACATTGAGTAAGTTTGATGATGATACTTTTGCTATGTCTTCCACGTAATGAAATGCCCTTTTTATACAGTATACATACTAGTACAGTCTCCTGTCCATCCCCTGCCCGAGGCTTATAGGAGAATTGCATGGTGCCACTCTCTGCAACAATTAGAATCCACCCACCGCAGGAGCAGGAAGAAGGTGAAAGAGACCTGTGATGTCTTGGAACCGAAGATAAATTGTATATGTAGCGCCCTACTCCTGTTGGGTAGACGCTATATGTTAAATTTAGTTATCTAAGCTGTAGTTCAGCTCAGAAAGAATTATGTAAATTGATGGCTCTGTTTCATTCTAGCTGGGCTGCGCGTTTTCCACCTGACACTAGGTGTCACTGTCACCACGGGTCAGGGTTGGAAATTCAGCAGGCTAGGTGTATTGGGTATTCCTTTCCCGGAAGTGGCTCAGGGGGCGTGGTTAACCAGTTGTGCATTCTGGGAGGGGGTACTTAGGAGGCAGAGACCGCTCTTTCGGGGTTCGTTGCCGGAGGTCGTTGCCGGATCCTGACCTGAGGGCCCTCCTGGCCTCAGGGATATGCGAGCCATTTTCGGCCTCGGCGCCTGCTGGCCTGAGGCTCTGCAACTGAGAAGTAGGCCCAGGAGTTGCTGGAGCCTACTAGTCCAGGGATGGTCCTACGCGGTCTTTCCTGCGGGAAGAAGCGGAACAATTGGGGACTCAATTGAAGGACGCATCCTGGCCAGTTTGCCTCGTGGTGCTGCCGGACGGCTGAAAGATTCTGGCACCGTGAGCTGTGTACTTTTGAAGGAACTTTTTTTGCAAAGTGTAAGGCTCGATTCACACCTATGCATGTTGTTTTTGAGCGTTTTTGCCTTGCTTTTTGCGGTGCTTGCCGCGTTTTTAAACATGCGTTTTTACCGTGTTTTTACCACGATTTTTTTTTTTTTATCATTTTTTATTATACAGTAATTTTTTTTTTACATTTCCTTTAAAAAAAATGCAAACCGCAAATCGCGGCAAAATCGCGGTAAAAACGCGGCAAAAACGCGGTACTTGCATTTTGGATGCAGGTCTATTGACTTCTATTACATGCAAAACGCTGCTTTTTGCAGGAAAAAAGTCCCAGACCCTTTCCAAAAACGCAGAGGCACAAAAATGCATTGATGTGAACATGTTCCATAGGAACCCATGTTAAATTTCCATGCATTTCTGCAAAATGCACCAAAAAACGCATTAGTGTGAATGGAGCCTCAGTGTGGTTACACGATCTTGTGGCAGAAGGTTGTGGAACGACTGTACGGCACTCATCAAGTCTGTGGCAGAGACTTTCGAGCGAGCTTCGCACCGGTTGCTAGGCCGGTAAGAGTAGGCCTATATGGTGGTTGCTGAATCCAGCGTGGAACTGTTTGTCCTCTGGATCTGAGATTGTGCCCATGATCCGCAAATTGCCTGAAACTCCCCTAACCCTCTATCCCTCTGTTGGAACTGGTAAAATAAAGCCTCTTGAAGAAAACGTATCCAGGTGTTGGTGTGAGCTTTTATACAGGCTCTTCAAGGAGGATCCCTGACACGAGTGCGGTGAACAGAAAAGGTAACGGTAGGCCCAAAACTTTAAACCAGCAGCTCCTACGGGGGTAGTGCTACATATATATATATGAAGCCTGCCATAAACTGGAGTGTCCCTAGTGAGAAGATACAATGTGAGGGTTTCTAAATATTTATTCTGCCATGCCAGTGATGTGCGCTCAGGAAACAGCTAAATATCTGAGGTGACTACCTAGAAGGGTCGTTGCCTCCCAGGTATTACCTGGAGAGAAAGTCTGTGTGAGAAGGATGTCCTTGCCTCCTAGGCTTTCTGTCTGGGGAGGGTATAGCTGTTAAAGGTCAAGCCTTTGCCTCCCAGGCTTGCTGCCTGAGGAGGGAGTCCATGTGAGGAGGGTGTCCTTGCCTTCCAGGCTTGCTGCCTGGGGAGGGTGTAGATGTGAAGGGTCCAGTTTTTGCCATCCAGGCTCACTACCTGGGGAGGGATTCCATGTGAGAAGGGTGTCCTTGCCTTCCAGGCTTGCTACCTGGGGAGGGATTCCATGTGAGGAGGGTGTCCTTGCGTTCCAGGCTTGCTGCCTGGGGAGGGTGTAGATGTGAAGGGTCCAGTTTTTGCCATCCAGGCTCACTACCTGGGGAGGGATTCCATGTGAGAAGGGTGTCCTTGCCTTCCAGGCTTGCTACCTGAGGAGGGATTCCATGTGAGGAGGGTGTCCTTGCGTTCCAGGCTTGCTACCTGGGGAGGGTGTAGATGTGAAGGGTCCAGTTTTTGCCATCCAGGCTCACTACCTGGGGAGGGATTCCATGTGAGAAGGGTGTCCTTGCCTTCCAGGCTCACTACCTGGGGAGGGATTCCATGTGAGAAGGGTGTCCTTGCCTTCCAGGCTTGCTACCTGGGGAGGGTGTAGATGTGAAGGGTCCAGTTTTTGCCATCCAGGCTCACTACCTGGGGAGGGATTCCATGTGAGAAGGGTGTCCTTGCCTTCCAGACTCACTACCTGGGGAGGGATTCCATATGAGAAAGGTGTCCTTGCATTCCAGGCTTGCTACCTGGGGAGGGATTCCATGTGAGAAGGGTGTCCTTGCGCTCCAGGCTTGCTGCCTGGGGATTGTTTAGCTGTGAAGGGTCCAGCCTTTGCCTCCCAGACTTGCTGTCTTGGTAGGATGCGAGTCCAGAAGTTTATACTTGTCAAGCCTACTGTCTGGGGAAGGAAATTGAAATTCTGCTCAGTCACATGCCAGTTTGGGTAAAGGCCCACCATTAGCCTATGCGAGAGCCTGAAGATACCTAAAGGTAGCTGTCCATCCAATCTAATTTGTGGCAGAGGTTAAAGATACTACTACTGAGTGGAGGGAATTTATTCTACTGGTTTTAGGTATCCTGTACCCCAAAACTTTCTGCCCTGGACAACTGAGCAAATAAAAAAGGAAAAGGTGCTACATTGGAAGGCTGTCTGTCACCATCAGTAAAGGCCAGCTACTAGGAAAACCACTTTTAGAAAAGTTAGGATGGTCCATAAAAAAAAAAGAAGCAGTTTCTTCAGGGGCCAGTGCTACTAGGCTTGTGCAATTTAACTAAACGAAATTCGTCCGAATTTAGCAACTTTCGGACAGTCGGAAGCATTCGAATTTCCGATCAAAGCAATTACGAATAAAACTGAATCAGAAATAAATTATATCGCAAATAGCGAATGCCCGAATGTCTTCGTTATGAAAAAAGTTACGAATGTACGAATCCATTCGAAGCACAATAACACTCTGCTCTGCTCTCTGCTTCTCCCTCACCGTGCTGAACTCCCTCTCAAAATGGTGTACAGGGGCGGAGGCTATAGTCGCATGTAAAAAACGAAAGTAAAATACGAGATTTCGAATCGTTACAAATAACTGCTATGTATTTAGAAAAGTACAAATCCATTTGAAGCACATTAGGCATAATAGGCAGCGTCGTTGTGAGAGAGACACGGAAAATTACAAATCAACAAACCCCAAAAAAGTTACGAAAGTAGGAGTTGTGTCCAGAATTAACGAAAAACAATGTACCCTACCGAAAGTACGAACTATAAATCAACTAAAAATAAGGCTTACATTAATACGAATCATTTCGATTCAACGAAAAATGTTGCTTGCGAAAATACGAATTAGTCCGAACACGAAAAATCCCGTCTACCAAAATTACGAACGATTACGAATCAACAGGACCGAAAAGAAACGAACCGAAACTAAACAAATTTTTCCGTTATGCACAAGTCTAAGTGCTATGCATGCATCAACTATAGACAACAAGAAATGGGGTTGGGAAGAATTAGGCTTCATGTACACGGGACTTTTTACAACCTCTCCTGAACGATTTAACTTGACAGATAGTAACCCGTGTTTAAAACGTCAGTTTTGCCGCGTTTACATGCCGCGTTTAGCGGCGTTTTGCCGCATTTGCATTTAGAAGCCTTTTTTAAAAATAGGCAAAAATGAAAAACGCCTGTAAACAAAACGCGGCTAAGCGCAACTTACTGCGTTTAGCAGCGTTTGCCGCTTGAAATGCCTCAAAACTTAGCTTCTGAACCCATTTTTTTTGCGTTACAAAAAAAGCCTCAAAACTCAACTGCCTAGAAACGACTATAAACGACCCAGTGTACATGTACTGATAAGATAACATAGAGGAGAGTTCAGGAGCAGTTGAAGAAAATGCCCGACTTCTCCTAAACATCCGTTTACCAGCAGCCGTGTACATGAGGCCTTATACCTAAATAGGTCATTTCAGGGTTAAATATATGTCATCAGTGCATTTAGGTCAGCTTTCCATTACCTTTTCTCAACTCTGTGGATAAACAGTCTACTTTCTTCCTTTAACAATAACATATTTCCCCTTTTAAAATGAATATATCATCGTATGACATGCACAGAACTGACCTTTATTTTTAATTGAATCTCTATGGAATAGACTTAAGTCGAGCCTCCAATGGTATGCTGGGAGATAAGAGACTCGGGCTGTACACGTGAAATATAAGCACTGGAATTCATAATGAGGTGATAAGGGTTTGTTTTCATGGCAAATAAACTTACACAAGATAAGTTTAAATCCTGTGAAAACGTAATCTCATTGCAGGTAAAATGTGTGATAAGAGCACTGATAAATTTGCTTAACAAATTATTAGGAGTGTTGTGACATTGTGAAGTTTATTAAAGTTCTCGCTAAAGCCATGAGTTTGCCTTTATGATAAAATGTATTTAAAGGAGTAGAAAAAAAAAAAAAAATTGGTCAATTTATCACAGCAAGGGTCAGGAAGTCAAAGGTCACCATAAATATCGGACGATGCTTGGATGTGCTGGCCAATCTCGTCATCTTGTATGATCACTCGATAGCAAAGGTGCAATCCAATGCAACTGTTTCCTTTACAAGAGCTGTTATCCAGTGAACCGGTGAATACAGTAACAGTGTAATGTTCTTCCATCCAATACTTGGCTATGGGGAACAAATAACTACAGGCAAGAGTATAGAACAAGGTACATCTCTTACTGAGATGACGCTACAGGAAGCATGTCTTCCTTAAACTCTTGAAAAACTGGTTCTACATCTGTTTGATGTAATCCCCTTATAATACTGGGCTACTCAACTGAAGGTTACTCTTGTACTGAAAACTTAGGCAGAACCCAACTCCAATACCACAGGGTCCTCTCCAATCTCCAATCTGGCCCAGACTTGAGGGTTGAGATCTAACTATCCCTAGCCAACAGGTATTTGATCATATCTACATACCCTTCCTACTGCAAGGCCCTCTTTGTGATGCAGGTTGTGCTATACATAGAACATCTGCATCCACAATGGCAGCTAGCTCTAGCATGAGAGCTCTGTGTCTAACTAGACCCAGGCTTTCCCAAAATGGCGTACGCTGCCCAAGGAAGAGGACACATTGATCCTATGCTGGGCTTCCCCTAGTGACAGTAGTAAACAGCAGTCATTGTTTACAAACAAGGAAGTCATATGGCTATAGTCCCATAGTTACAACAAAAAAACAAAAATAAAAATCTAAACCTGAGTCATTAAAAAAGTTTATTTTTTTTTTTCTTGTGCTAACTTGTGCTAATTTTTGCATAGCAAGCTTATTGCTAAATGTTGAACTCTTATGCGGCGTACACACGATCGTTTTTCATGCCGTTAAAAATGCCATTTTTAAAAATGGCCATTAAAACCGATCGTGTGTATGCTCCAGAGCATTTTTAACGGCGTGAAAAACGGCCATTAAAAATTTCGAACATGCTCTATTTTTTTCACGTAGTTTTTCATGTGGTTTTTTTTAACGACGTGAAAAACGATAGTGTGTATGCTTTTACGAGGGGGAAAAAAACGTGCATGCTCAGAATCAAGTATGAGACGGGAGCGCTCGTTCTGGTAAAACTAGCGTTCGTAATGGAGATAGCACATTCGTCACGCTGTAACGGACTGAAAAGCACGAGGCTGAAAAGCGCAAATCGCCGATCAACAAAGTTTACTAACATGAAGGGTGGCGCCATCCGAATGGAACTTCCCCTTTATAGTGCCGTCGTACGTGTTGTACGTCACTGCGCTTTGCTCGAGCGTTTTTTTTTAAATGATCGTGTGGATGCAAGACAGGCTTGAGAAGAAACAAGAAAAAAAACGACGAAGAAAAAATCGTCGGCTTAAAAAATGGCATTAAAAACGTACGTGTGTACGCGGCATTAGACTCCATGCACACTGGAGCTGATAAACTGTAGTTTATTGGAGGTTGGGTGTTTTTTTTAAAAAGCCCATAAACTCCACTCTATGTTAGCCTTTGTGTCCATGCAGTGGTGTTTATGGGCTTTTTTCTGAACACCCAAAAATTGCGTTCAAAGTGCAGTTTTTTTACCTCAAAAAACGCAAAATGCAGATAAACGCTCATAAACACTGATTTACGCCAATAAACGCTCTAAAACGTGGCTCATCAGGGTTTTTTTGCGTTTTTGATCCATGGAAATAAAAAAAAAAAAGTAAAAAACGATGAAAAACGCAAAAAAAAGCTAATAAACACTATTGCAAAAATGTTAAACGTTGAAAGACTCACTGCAAAGCTACTGCTGTTTTTATAACATAATTTTAGCGTCCAATGTGCATGGAGCCTTATGCCGCGTACACACGATCAGAAATTCTGACAACAAAACTGTGGATTTTTTTTTTCCGACAGAATGTTGTCTTAAACTTGTGTTGCATACACACGGTCACACAAATCTTGTCAGAAATTCCGACCGTCAAGAACGCGGTGACATACGATGAGCCGAGATCAATGAAGTTCTGCTTGATTCTGAGCATGCGTGTTTTTTTTGCGCGTCGGAATTGCATACAGACGATCGGAATTTCCAACAAGAACTCGGAAAAATAGAGAACCTGCTCTCACTCTTTTGTTGGCGGAAATTCCGACAGCAAATGTCCGATGGAGCCTACACACGGTCGGAATTTCCGACCAAAAGCTCACATCGAACATTTGTTGTCGGAATTTCCGATCGTGTGTACACAGCATAAGAAAAACCTTGAATTGAAAGATATTTTGTACAGAAGGACCACCACAAAAATCGATCTGTAGACCTCTTGTGTAGCCTCTGCTGAAAGAGAGCAGCCTCTAAAAATGTACTCTCAAATCTCAGATTTTTAATTATTTCTGGGTTGTTCCAGCACTTCTACACCACACATGGAAACCTGTAGTTGAGCTGTAAAATAATCAATGGAAATCATACAGGACAGCACGTCTGGACACCGGAGTGTGTCCCTACTAGGAATGAGCCGAACACCCCCCAGTTCGGTCCGTTTCAGAACATGCAAACAGGCAAAAAATTTGTTCAAACATCCGAACACTGTTAAAGTCTATGGGACACGAACATGAAAAATCTAAAGTGATAATTTTAAAGGCTTATATGCAACTTATTGTCAGAAAATGTGTTTGGGGACCCGGGTCCTGCCCCAGGGGACATGTATCAATGCAAAAAAAGTTTTAAAATGGCAGTTTTTTTGAGAGCAGTGATTTTAATAATGCTTAAAGTGAAACAATAAAAGTGAAATATTCGTTTAAATTTCGTACCTGGGGGGTGTGTATGATATGCCTGTAAAGTAGCGCTTGTTTCCCGTGCTTAGAACTGTCCCTGCACATTTAAAAGAACTCGCGGCTATAATGAATTGTCGGCTCCCAGCAATACAGAGAAAAGTCATTGATAAATAAAAAAAAAAAAATGCGTGGGGGTCCCCCCAAATTCAATTACCAGGCCCTTCAGGTCTGGTATGGATATTAAGGGGAACCCTGCGCCAAATGAAAAAAAAAATTACGTGGGGTTCCCCCCAAATATCCATACTAGACCCTTCAGGTCTGGTATGGATTTTAAGGGGAACTCCGCACCAAATTAAAAAAAAAATGGCGTGGAGTTCCTCCCAAAAACCCATACCAGACCCTTATCTAAGCACGCAACCTGGCAGGCCGCAGGAAAAGAGGGGGGGACGAGAGAGCGCCCCCCCTCCTGAACCGTACCAGGCCACATGCCCTCAACATGGGAAGGATGCTTTAGGGTCTGTGACCCCTCAAAGAACCATGTCCCCATGTTGATGGGGACAAGGGCCTCATCCCCACAACCCTTGCCCGGTGGTTGTGGGGGTCTGCGGGCGGGGGGCTTATCGGAATCTGGAAGACCCCTTTAACAAAGGGGACCCCCAGATCCCGCCCTCCCCTATGTGAATTGGTAAGGGGTACCTACCATTTCACAAAGAAAGTGTAAAAATTAAAAAAAAAACACACAGACACAGTTAGGATAAGTCCTTTATTAAAAATAAAAAAAAGATTCCATCGGTGGTAATCCACTCTTGATCTCCACTCCAGTGATGTCTGTATCCAGCGACGGATGATCTGCAGGCTACAGCGATGATGTCCAGCGAGGAACAGCACACGGTCCTGTCTCCAACGGAGACACCCCGGGAATGACGGGTGACCCCGCCTCCCTCTGATGCAACAAGAAACCTGCGTTACATCAGAGGTGGGGCGGGGTCACCCGTCACATCACTGGGAAAGCCCGGGTTTCCCCTTGCGTCAGAGGGGGATGAGGTCACGTGACAGGTGGCCCCGTCCTCAGCTACATAAGACCTGTCAGGCTGCCGCGACGTCATTCCATTTTTATTTTTAATAAAGGACTTATCCCAACTATGTCTGTGTATTTTTTTACACTTTCTTTGTTAAATGGTAGGGGTACAATGTACCCCTTACCAATTCACATGGGGGGGTGGGATCTGGGGGTCCCCTTTGTTAAAGGGGTCTTCCAGATTCCGATAAGCCCCCCGCCCGCAGGCCCCCACAACCACCGGGCAAGGGTTGTGGGGATGAAGCCCTTGTCCCCATCAACATAGGGACATGGTGCTTTGGGGTCCAGACCCCAAAGCATCCTCCCCATGTTGAGGGCATGTGGCCTGGTATGGTTTAGGAGGGGGGCGCTCTCTCGTCCCCCCTCTTTTCCTGCGGCCTGCCAGGTTGCGTGCTCAGATAATGGTCAGGTATGGATTTTTGGGGAGAACTCCACGCCATTTTTAAAAAAAAATTGGCACGGGGTTCCCCTTAAAATCCATACCAGACCTGAAGGGTCTGGTATGGATATTTGGGGGGAACTCCACATAATTTTTTTTTTTATTTGGTGCAGGGTTCCCCTTAATATCCATACCAGACCTGAAGGGCCTGGTAATTGAATTTGGGGGGACCCCCACGCATATTTTTTTTTTTTATCAATGACTTTCAATGACTTTTCTCTGTATTGCCGGGAGCCGACAATTCATTATAGTCACGAGTACTTTTAAATGACTTTTTTTCCTTCAGAAATGACATTTTGTGCAGGGACAGTTCTAAGCATGGGAAACAGGCATACTATACACACTCCCCAGGTACGAAATTTAAAGGAATATTTCACTTTTATTGTTTCACTTTAAGCATTATTAAATTCACTGCTCCCAAAAAAACTGCTGTTTTTAAAACTTTTTTTTGCATTGATACATGTCCCCTGTGGCAGGACCCGGGTCCCCAAACACTTTTTATGACAATAACTTGCATATAAACCTTTAAAATTAGCACTTTAGATTTCTCCCATAGACTTTTACAGGGTGTTCCGTGGCTTTTCGAATTTGCCGCGAACACCCCAAATTGTTCGCTGTTCGGCGAACGGGCGAACAGGCAATGTTTGACTCGAACTCGAAGCTCATCCCTAGTCCCCACACATTCATCTACAAGTGGCCATCGGCTCCTCAGTATACTATATCCATCTTAGACCTACCAGCGTCTATCACCTTTTACAGAAGGGTTTCGCACATCTTTGGGTTCAGTATTATTGGGTGACAACTCTGTCTTGGGCCGTTTGGGCCACCATTAATGACCAACTGTAGATTATCATAGACCAGCATATCCAGGACACAACTCTGTTCGGGATTTTTTTCTTGTTTTTAATACTTCACGGAATGTTATGCATAAAACGAGTTTTAGCAAATATACACATGACCGATTCTTCTATATACCCCTGAAGAAGGAGACTCGACTCTCCGAAACGTTGGGTGACCTACCAAGAAATTGTGTCAATTGCTATGGTTATCGTTTGACTTAAACTCATATGCAGTATTGTGAACATTCCATTTATGTGCTTTTTTTATCTTTTAAGCCCTGTACACACGATAGGTTTTACCGATGAAAACAGTCCGATGGACTTTTTTCATCGGACAAACCGATCGTGTATGGGCCCCATCGGTCTTTTTTCCATCGGTGTTTAAGAATAGAACATGTTTTAAATTTATCCGATGGTTAAAAAACCTATAGCAAATTACTATCGTCTGTGGGGAACTCCATCGGATAAAAAACACATGCATGCTCAGAATCAAGTCGACGCATGCTCAGAAGCATTGAACTTCATTTTTCTCGACTCATCGGAGTGTTTTACGTCACCGCGTTTGGAACAGTCGGTTTTTTGACTGATGGTGTGTAGGCAAGACTGATGAAAGTCAGCTTCATCGGTTTTCCGATGAAAAAATCCATCGGTTAAAAAACCATAGGAAATCGGATCGTGTGTACAGGGCTTTATTGTTATATATGTACTTTAACAATAAACAATACTTTTCTACACAAGTTACACTTCAGTGCCTTTAATGTCCAGTCAGGGGATACAATCTCTTTCTGTCTCTTGTATCAAACATAAGGTCTCTAGAGCAAAGCAAATTTTTGCATACCAAAACTTTTTCATACCAAAACTTGGTTCATGTGAAAGATTGTTCTTGTATCTAGTGAGCACTATGTTATGTCTGTTGTAGGCTGGCCTTTCCAGCTACTATCTACCCCAGCAACTGTCAGCCAGAGTTATGGGCAAGGAGCGTGGGCAACAAGAACAGGTCTCGAGCCACGTCCCTTAGATCTCACATCTGAAGCTACTACAGTACCTAAGAGCTGACTGCTTCTGTGTTGGAAATTGTCACAAAGGAAACAAATTTCGGATATAGTGGTGTTGAGTGGAAGGCTTCTTAGATCTTCCTGTGCTGGAGGCCAAGAGGGCCAATAGGAATCAATTTACAAAACTATAGCAAAAGGATATTATTTTAATTACCTGACTGGCTTCTCAAAAACGAATTGGACTAATTGGATGAGAATCCTTTTCCTGATGTGTTAGCTTTTTGAACTGAGCCTATAGTCTCTCAACCAGAAGTGAGCAAAACTTGGAAAGTAGGGGACACTGGTAGCAAAAAAACAAAACAAAAATGAGCTTGGTATACTGAAACGCACTATTCTGAAACTTTTTATACTAGGCTGACCTTTCCAGCTATTACCTATCCCACCAACTGTCAGCCAAAGTTATCTATGGGTAAGGAGTGTCGCCAACTGAAACAGGTCTTCAGCTACGTCCCTTGGATATCACATCTGAAGCTGCTACCTCATTGGCAGTGTCAAAGAAGCTAACTGCTTCTGTGTTGGAAAGTGTTGTCACATAGGTAGAAGCTTTTACTGATATAGAGATGTTGTGTGGAAGTTTTCTTGGAAGCTTCCTGTCTGGTGCTGTAGGCTGCTGAAACTCAATTTTACAAAACTTTTGTACAAGGATAAGAATCTTTAGCACGTGGTCAGGAATCTTTATTTTAACCACCTGACTGGCTTTATAAATCTCATTGGACTCAGCTGAAAATAACTGTCACTTATTTGAAAACAAGGATCCTTACCATGTTGTGTTAGCTTTGTGAATTGAGCCTATAGTCAGCCAGAAGTGGGGAAAGCTTAGAAAGGAAGGGAAACTGGGACAAAGAAAGAGGAAATGAGTTTAGTTTACCAAGATACTTTGACAATTTTCATCCTAGGTGGGTGCCTGAGGGTGCCCTGGAGCTATTAGGATCCATAGCATTGCAATTTTTCACATAGTGTTCTGTAGGAAATGTCACACTAAGTTTCCACCGTCTTTTGTTAGTAATAAGTATGGCAGTAGAAACACGCTGGATGTCAGGACCCGATTTAGGTGTCTACTGTGCCACCTCTCCACTAATTTTACCTCCATAAGCTGTGTGATTCTCAGCTGGAAACAGTGCAGAATGAAGGATGAAAGTAGACAGGAAGGCAATGTCACTTGTAACCCTTGGACGCCTCTTTAATCTGCCCTCATCCTTCCGCTTTTTTTGCAGAGGGAAGTGAGTTGATGAGACAGAGATGAAAGCAGATGGGTGCTTTAGGTGTGTCAGGCTATGGTGGTTGCTCAACGTAAAATTTGATTTTCTGGATCAGGAACAAGACTTTGTTGTGGAAGAGAGAAGGGAAGAAAGGCTTGTATCCTTCAAAATAGCATCACAAGGCACAGCAGTGGGATTCTTGCTGAATAGCATACCATACACGGCTAAAATACTTGAATTTAAATCGTCTTAATTGCTAAAATAGTTGTAATTCTTTTAAATCAGTAAATCAGTCTTCTAATCCAGGCACACAGCCAACATAATCAGGTCAGTAACCTAAACTAAGGTGACCAGATTTTTAAAATGAAATCCAGGGACATTTTTTTTTTTTTACTAGTAATGGCGGCAATCAGGACTCTCTGCCCATCGCCACCACAGCCCGCCTCACAGCCGGTCAAGTCTAACGCTCCGGGCCCTGGCTACTACTGGGTGGGGAGTGGAGGAAGATCACTCCGCCAGGGAAGGCAAGGAGCTAGGCAGGCAGCCGGCTGGCCGGGACTTGAGCCAAGGCAGAAGAACATGCGAGCGGAGCTGAATGGGAATGCACCCCGAAACTGAAGAAATATTCCCTCCGCTCCGACCAGCACATGATCATCAGAAAGGGGCACAGATAATGAAAAAAATACACCCCCCCCCTAAGCTAGAGCGGGGGGGTGTAATTCAGATTTTTTTTGATTTTTTTTAATTCTGCACTGACTGTCTTTGAAATTGCCCCAGCCCCTGTTCAAATCCAATCCGGGGACAAAACCGGGGACAGACTTGGTCTGGGGACAGTGTCTTCAATCCAGGGACTGTCCCCGGAAACCGGGGATGTCTGGTCACCCTAACCTAAACTTTCCCTTCTCTGATGCACCTTGCTTGCTTTTAACACAGTGGAGAAGCATGACCATACTAATGAGGTCATCACTCTGTAAATTTTAGTCTCTTCTCCTGTTAGCAAGCTCTGAGTATTGGAACATGATGGCTCAATGAGGTTTTACTGGTTTGCAGTGCTCACCTTTGCTCTCATATTCTTATTGTGCAGGGTGCTCCAGAAAGTTGATATAAAGACAGGTCTGGGTATTCATATATCTGTGTTTTAAATACACTGAATTAAACAGCAGGCTTTTATAATCTGTCCAAAATTTTAATTTAAAGTAAATAACCCCAAACCCACCTGTGTGGCAGTTAACTTTTTTTTATAGGAGCCACTGTAAATTTACCATTTCTTCCCCAAATCAGTGCAGAGGCAGCCAGGCACACAGCGACAATTCATTCACTCCGGCTCACTAATCAGTCTAGGGCAGGGGTAGGCAACCTTAGAGTGGTGGAGATCTACCTGAACAACATGGGAGAAATCAAAGATCACCGGGCACAACATACTATTTTTGGGAGCTAACCTAGCAAGGCCATTAAAAAGGAAGGCAGTTTTGAAGAAAACTTAGAGCCAATTTACTCCGGGATCACGAGGTAATGCGGAACACCCTCCTGTGCATTTCTCACGTTTTTCCTGTGTGGTGCATTTTGACAGCCCATTCATTTGAATGAGCTGCAAATCACACTGGAATGCAGAAGAAGTAATGCATGCACTACTTTAAAAAGCATGCTGCAGTATGGGAAAACGTGCATGGAATGCATGTTTCCTGCACCACATTATGGTGTGAACTGGGCCCTAGAAAAATATAATAATACAAATGTCAATGTAAAAATATGAATTTATCCAGGTCAGGAGTAACTAAAGTTCACAGATCAGAAGTATATAGCCCAGTATTACATAGCGCAGCGTTAACAGGTCAGCAGTATACAGCTCAGCATTACAGGTCAGGGGCATATAGCTCAGCATTACAGGTCAGGAGTATACAGCCCAGCATCACAGATTAGGAGTATACAGCTCAGCATTACATATCAGGAGTAAACAGCTCAGCATTACAGGTCAAGAGTATACAGTTTAGCATTACAGATCAGAAGTATACAGCCCAGCATCACAGGTCAGGAGTATACAGCTCAGCATTACAGGTCAGGATTATACAGCTCAGCATTACAGGTCAGGAGTATACCGCTCAGCATCACAGGTCGGAAGTATACAGGTCAGGGGTATACAGCTCGGCATCACAGGTCGGAAGTATACAGGTCAGGGGTAAACAGCTCAGCATCACAGGTCAGGATTATACAGCTCAGCATCACAGATCAGGAGTATAAAGCTCAGCATTACAGGTCGGGAGTATACAGCTCAGCATCACAGGTCAGGAGTATACAGCTCAGCATCACAGGTCGGAAATATACAGCTCATCATTACAGATCAGGAGTATGTAGCTCAGCATCACAGATCAGAATATACTGCTGAGCATTACAGATCAGAATATACAGACCAGCATTACAGATCAGAGTATACAGCTCAGCATGACAGATCAGGGGTATACAGCTCAGCATCACAGTTCAGGAGTATACAGCTCAGCATTACAGGTCAGGAGTATACAGCTCAGCATTACAGGTCAGAAGTATACAGCTCAGTATCACAGGTCAGGAGTATACAGCTCAGCATTACAGGTCAGGAGTATACAGCTCAACATCACAAGTCAGGAGTATACAGCTCAGTATCATAGGTCAGGAGTATACATCTCAGCATTATGGGTCAGGAGTATATAGCTCAGCATCACAGATCAGGAGTATACAGCTCATTATCACAGGTCAGGAGTATACAGCTCATTATCACAGGTCAGGAGTATACAGCTCAGCATTACAGATCAGGAGTATACAGCTCAGCATCACAGGTCAGGAGTATACAGCTCAGCATCACAGGTCAGGAGTATACAGCTCAGCATCACAGATCAACTGTATACAGCTTAGCATCACAGATCAGGAGTATACAGCTCACTACTGTTTTCCCTTCCCTAACTATCAGTTCCTTACCTGCATGTTCAGACATGCTGCTTTCCGTCCCTCCCCCTCACATATACACCGAGTGCCTGTGTGAATGGGAGGATTACAGGAATCAGTGTAGCCGTGCGGCAGGGCTAGCTGCTTGTGTGCGCTGCTATTCTCGGGAATCGGGAAGGAGTTGTTTTGGCAGCGAGGTCGGCACCGCAGACACAAGATCTACCTGTCACCCTCTTGCGATCAAAGTGTAGATTGCGATCGACGGGTTGCCGATCCCCGGTCTAGGGGATGTCTTGTAGATGTTATATTGTTATATTGCAAGGCTACACTTCCTGATTCTGTTACCGAAGATGGCGGCGGCAGCATCCGAGAGCTGAGGGAGAGATCGGCTTCGGGTGCCGACATCGCGGGCGCCCTGGACAGGTAAGTGTCCTTATTTTAATAGTCAGCAGCTGTAGTATTTGTAGCTGCTGACTTTAAAAAAAAAAATCGGCAGACCTCCGCTTTAAGAAGTGGTTCATTTGTAATAGGCCCCCCAGCTGTGCCACATCTCAATGAAAAATAGATGGACTTAAGATAGCTGCTGCAGGTGGGGGTAGCCACCCAAACCCAAACTGGTGGATTCCCTCCAACAGAGAGAAGACACTCCTCTGCTCTAAATCTCAGACTATTTATATGCCTCTCCAGTCACCTTCTAGGAACACCTCCCCAGGGATTGGCTGTTGCACCATAAATCTTCAAGCTGCCCATTTGCCTTGCTAAATCCTCCATGTTCCAGAAATGAAGGGGAGAGCAAACAAACCTGCAGCCTGTGAGATCTAGAACAGCCAAAAGCAATCAATAACTGCTCCACTAATTACAGAGGAGCCAACATCATTGCTATAGACTGGCTTTCATATAGTAAAATCTCTACCAGGAGTAAGTGTGCCAGGGTGACAATTCAGGAACACAATTGGAAGAATGGAAGAAAGTGTTGTCAGCCTATAAGACTAAGTACCTAAACAAGAACCGTCAAGGTACATCACTAGGGACTATTTTAAATAAATCTGCAGATTAAATTTAGTTTTGGATAGAGTGGAGAGAAATTAGAACACCTGTTAGTTTTTATTGCTGTCTGTGCCCCTTTCTATTTGTCCTGTTTACCATTATCACCAAAAGTCTAAGAAAATCCCTAATTGCAGGTTATTGCCAGAACAGGAATAGAGGGGAAATCTTCCAATGGGGACAGTAGTTCTGGTGACAACCAGGGATTCTCTTACTTTAAAGGAATTTTCTCTCACTTCCTGCTTTGGCTGTGGGACAAGAAACTAAGGGAAAAATCTCCAATAGGACACAGATGACGAAAAAAAAAAAAGAAGCCTGGTCGGGGATACAATGCTCTCTTACTCACATTGCCAGGAGGCATCTATGGATGACTTACCGTGATCGTACTTCCCGCGCGCCCCCTGCGACACCCATCGTCAGGGATCTGTTATAGCTGTGTCTTTCAGACACAGCTGATCACAAATCGGATTAACGTGCAAATCAGAGCCGCTCTTTACCATGTGACCAGCTGTGTCCAATTAATGCTGATCACAGTGTAAACAGTATTTGCCGGTTATCGGCAGTGAACTCTGAAGCCTATGCGCTAGTGACTACGAGGAGGAGTGTAGTGATTACGCTTTTGATCATCATCAACCAACAGCCCTTACGAGGTTACCGCTACAGCGTACATGAGAACTTAATTATTGGGTTTGGATCTACTTTAAAGGTGTATTTGTTACAAAGATCTACATGTGATGGCATGCAATATCTTTAGAAATAGCTCTTATATTACCCTTAATTTTTTTTTTCTGGAGCACATCTCACCATGGAGGTGCTTTAAAACAGTGGTGATTAACGACTGATTTCCCCAGTCAGTCCCAATTCCTGGCAATTTCTGTTTAATTATAAAAGGACTTTGGAAACCATAGGGTTAAAATAGCCATCCAAAGTCTTCAATTCTGTGTGGTGTTTTGTGCGCAAAGTCACAATGTCTTATGGGACATAATCGCAGACATCAGCGCAGAAAGGAGAGAAGAACATGGATGTAGCAATTTGAAATTTCTTTTCAGCTCTGACAGACAGCAATTTTGCTGAAAGGCACAAAGCTTTTATCTCTCCCATACATCTTTTGTCCAACTTTTTTTTGGTGGCAAACAAGAGAAAAATAAGAAGTGATAATGGGTCGTGGAAAATGGTTTGACACCAAAGAACATTTCATAACATGTGCAGACAGCCAAATTGCCTGACCCGCTTTCCATCCCTGCCTCCACCAACCATCCGTTGACTTTTCATTCGGGAGGGAATCATGAAACACAGTAATAAGACGGCACTATGGCTTTTGAGATGTGAAAAAAAATAGGGAGGAATATGTTATAAAATCAGGACTAGATAAGAAAACAACACCCACATGAGCAAGGCAGGAAGAACCCACATTTATTACTGAGCTACGGACCTAAGTAAATCATTTGCCTGGGGCAAATGTGCATGAATAAAGGCTGTCCAGGTCAAGGGGATGTCTACTGATGCCATTGCTTTAGGCCAAAATCTGGGAAAATCGAGGTTTAAAATACCAAAGTAAAATGATAATAAGTCAGCTAATACGTGATGCTAAAAATATGTAGGCAGTTATTAAATGCTTCAAGTCTCATGTGTATAACTGATACTCTGAGACAGACACTGAGACAACTAAAGGCTTCCTGAGAACAAAAATCCTGTTCAGGTCAAATATATGAATTACAAGGAATTTTTGTGTAGCTCTAATTCCCGTAGGAACCACTGGATTGTTGGGTCTTCCTGCCATCCCTCAGTGGTGATTAGCCATGAACCCAACACTCACTGACACACCAGTAGCGTTAAAATGGGCTTTATTTAAGAAAGAAAATCTGTAAAGGAAGATATGGTAAAACAGTGTGTAGGCAGGTGTAGTACGGCCTCCCTGCACAAGCGGTGCTGTGACAATCACTGCCAAGCAGACAGGGCAGAGGACAGGAGGAACTCTTGTTCCTCTGAGGCCTCCGTAGGTGTCATCAGAAGAGCAGCTGCCTGATTGGATGCTGCTGCCCTAGATGATCTTGGCAGCCGTCTTTAGTGTGGGCAAGAATTAATAGCACTGCCCCACTGCAGTTAGAACAGATATGCGAGATTGCTGGGTCGGGGACAGGAACCTGCATGTCTAGCATAGGGAAAAGTTCCAGCGGAAGAGGGAAAGAGTATGGACTACACACCTGTGTCTCCATCAGGAGCTCTCTCCATCTTAAGGTGCCTTCCAGCATCTCTCATGAATCAGGTGTGACCAGAATTGCGCGGACAGCAACAGAGGAAAACCAAACGCATGTAAAGTGAAAATATTGTGATTTATTAAGATAAGTGAAAATATAAATACAACCACCTCCAATATAACACAGTGCACAACAATCCAACTAACAGACAGAGACCCACAAATAACAATAGTCAGACAGGTATATACAACAAATGGGGAATACCGGAATCATAAACATTAGCCAGGCCAGGGTCATTCACAGGAGATCAGCAGATGGGGCAAGGAACAGGACAGGAGAGGGAGAAGGTGGACAGGATCAGGCTGCAGGGCAAGGATGCAAGGTAACAGGAGGGACAGGATAAGAATCAGGATCAGATGCACAAGGTAACAGGATCAGGTCAAAAAGGGATAAAAGAATCCTAGAATCCACGCTTCCACTGGGAAAAATCTAAATAATTAATGTACCAGCCGATTCGTCAATGCTGGACGGGATACCTGCCAGGTGAAGCAAAATGAGCTATTTGAAAAAATGGTGTGGAGGGGACAAGGAAGTCTCCAGAAAGCAAAATATAGGCGGGACAACAACGGCTTATGGTACAAAAATATGAAAGGCTTTATTAGGGGTGGGGTACATATACATTACATTTAAAGCATATGTGAGGAATACAATGTGGCCGAATTAACACAGTGTAGCTCACTATACCTAACCATTTAAGTAAAAAATATGTTTTACTTAAATGGTTAGGTATAGTGAGCTACACTGTGTTGATTCGGACACATTGTATTCCTCCTCACATATGCTTTAAATGTAATGTATATGTACCCCCACCCCTAATAAAGCCTTTCATATTTTTGTACCATGAGCCGTTGTTGACCCGCCTATATTTTGCTTTCTGGGGACTTCCTTGTTCCCTCCACACCATTTTTTTCAAATAACAGGATCAGGTACACAGGTTACAGGTTACAGGATCGGGTTCATAGGTAGCAGGTACAGATCAGGGCACAAGGACGATACCAAGGCAAGTATGTGAAAGCTTGCCGGGTATTTATACACAGCTGTAATCAGCCTCAGGTGACGCCTGATCGTAGGGGATAATGTTGGCTCCATACTGCCAGGAGACACCCGCTGGTGGACACCGGTACTGCGGCCCAAGGATCTAACAGTGCCACCAGCAGGTAAAACCTTTCATTACAGTTCCTGACTGTTAGAAAACACCTGCTGGTGGACACCAGTACTGCGATTCACAGGACCCACAGCGCCACCAACGGGTGAAACCTTTCCTGACAGCCTCCTTCTTTGTCAGATCTTGTTGGGCATCGTAAGCCACCTAGAATGTCCTCTGTAATACTAAGACTGTGTTTGCAAGACATTCTGTAAAGTGCTGCTGTGCCAGACTCGGCCGCGTTACACAGCTCCTGTTACCACATTGTCGGAATTTTTGTTTTAATACACTTTACTGCATTCCTTGGTCTCCGTGTGCATTCTCTCTAGTCTGGGCACCAAATGTCTAACCCCTCCTACAAGTGTGGCAATAACAAGGTTAACACAATATCAACCAATAAATACAAATAAGGTTAAGACCGTGTTTAAGAAAAGAATAGGGCATATCTGTAGTTCTGAAATCTTGACTATACCACTGGGCAAGGGAAGGATGAGATATATCGTCTGCCGGTGGTGGGGCCCATAACACTTGTGGGATTTCTCATTCTCAGTGTGAGAGTATTTGTAACCCAAGGGACTATCACAAAGATTTCTGGGCAGATTATCCTAATGGCAGGAAAGTCCCAAAGCAGACAGCAAATCTAGCATAAGTAAAAGGTGGCCAAATGGCCTCTCACCACTGATGCTGTACAGATGTCTTCAGATCAGCAGCCTTTTCCTGGGAGGTATTCTGGGGTTCTCAGCTCTGTTTGCAAAAAAAAAGAAAAGAATAGCAGCTTTGTTCTCCAGCACATTGCAGCCCTTGTGGCTCCATCTTAGAAGAGTAGGCTCACCTCTCTCTCGTGGGTGGGGCTAAGATAGTCAGCCAATCCCAGTTCTTCTCTGGGTTCTAAGGTGTGCACTCTCTGTTGAACCTTATGGAGAGTTCCTACTTTGTGCTTAAAGACTTATGTACGTTTATGGGCAGATGGATGCTAATTTCTGCAGTGCCTTTTTTAACAGTCTGTGGGTAGGGTGCAGCTTGGTGTGTCAATGAGCAGAGAACACGCAGAGGCCAGGATGAAATTTAACAATGTATTACAATAGTTCCAACAATACACAACCATGCCCGGTAGGTAGGCACAGCCGACTGCAGCCACTTAGGAATATTTAGCAGAGGAGCGTATCCTGAGATGATACCGACAGCTTCTAGCTTTCCCTACACCTACCTACGGAAACCTTTCCCTGCCGCTGTTGTCTCTAACAGACAGGGAGCCTGTCCCTACAGTACCCACTCGCACAATGTGTGCCAACTCAGGGGAACAGGGGCTTAAATGAGCTCTGCCCTCACCTAAGATGGCCGTGGAGGTCACGTACGGTGCCATCGTCACGACTTCCTTCCCCTACTGCATTGCCGCTTTGGTCGAGTGCCACCTACAGTGGAAAGTACAGACTGCACCTGCCTACAGGTCACTGCAGAAATCAACCCTGGGCAGCCAGTGAACTGAAGGGAAGTAATACTTAGGTCGGCCTTTCTCAACTAGGGTTTCTGCAGTGGTTGCTAGGGGTTCCTTGAGCAATAAGCAACTTCTGGCTCTCAGATGAGTAACAACTGGCAGCAATGATCTTTATAGCTGTAAGGTGGGATTCTTCCCAATGACCACCAATGTAAGGAGCATTCTCCCCAGTGACCTTCACACTAATGTACCATGAGCTATAGATATAGTGACTGTCAGCAGGGATTCCCTGAGACCATAAAGTAAATTTAAGGGTTCCTCCATGTTAAAAAGTTTTAGAAAGACCATCTTAGGTAATGCCTGAGCATACACTTTAAAGAACATGAATGCAAACTGGCAATGGTTGGACAGACCAGAAAATTAACCACTTTTACATTTTAAGAAAGCATAGCTCTCTGAGGCCAAGAATAAACTACACATGGTTTTGCCTCTGTGATAGAAATCTATAGAAACGGCAGCTCCATTGAGCGTATTGATTGTACAGTTCCGGGGGTTTTGGTGAGCGGCATCTAATATCTGTTGTGTATTAGCCAGTGCCCTCTGTGCCTCACTGGAGATAACTGGCCGCTCTCCACATTCACTCTGCCTGACTAAGTCCAGTATAGGACAAGACAAGCAGCGGAAGCAAGATAAATGGAGGGGTTAATAAAATATATTAGCCTTTAGCTTCCAATTTCCTTTCTATATTACTGGTGTTATTGTTTTTTCTGCCAGCCTTTCTCTTAGAATTGAAGAAGATTAAAGCGAAATGTAAAGAATACGCTGCAATCTGAAAGCTGCCTTTAATGAGACTGACCTACAGGATCCTGAAAACAAGGCAGGCACAAAATATTTTTTTCCCCCCTGCAGCAATTAAAAGTGAACCAAAGAGCTTTTTTCTTCGATATGGTGATTCAGGGATGAGGTTGTCTTCAGGTCATATGATTAGAGACGATGCATTGGACAAAAGGATCTGAAAGGCCTGAGAAGACTGAAAGCAAGAGACTGCTCAGGTGAGCCAGCAAGCCAGCAGCTCTTCCTGAACAGTCGGGTGGTGTCCGTCACTCCAGATCCTCTGCATCAGACCCAATGTCTTTTGCCACGTACACACGATCGGAATTTCCGACAACAATACCGTGTTCTTTTTTCGACGGATTTTCGCTCAAACTTGTCTTGCATACACACGGTCACGCAAATGTTGTTGGAAATTCAGATCGCTAAGAATGCGGTGACATAGAACACAACAACGAGCCGAGAAAAATTAAGTTCAATGATTCTGAGCATGCGTCAAATTGATTCCGAGCATGCGTAGGATTTTTTGTGCGTCGGAATTGGATACACACAGTCGGAATTTCCGACAAGAACTTTTGTTGTCAGAAAAATTGAGAACCAGCTCTCAATCATTTGTTGTCGGAAATTCCGACAGCAAATGTCCGATGGAGCCTACTCACGGTCGGAATATCCGACCAAAAGCTCACATCGAACATTTGTTGTCGGAAATTCCGATCGTGTGTACGCGGCACAAGTGTGCATTGGGCAGTGGAGACTGTGCTGTATCCACAGTACAGGCAATCTGTACTATTTACTAAACTGCTGTAAGTATGCAGTTAGTACTTTATAGAGAACCTGTTGTAAGAAGGACAAGTAGGCTTCCCCTACTGCCCTTTTTCTCGGTCTAAAGAAAGGTGGAGGTAAGGCTCTGGACACAGATCCCATACCTCCCAACAGGCACGGATTCCGCGGGTTTCTCCCACACAGGCCCCTCCTTCCCGCATTCCCACGAGAGCTGTATTTTTCCCGCACAGCCGGCACAGCAGAAAGTGAAGGAACTACGAGGTAGGCAACCCCCCCCCCCCGAGATTGGCGGCATGTCAGCGGCGAGATAAGCGGGTCCCCCCCACCCCCCTCCACAACTTTCGTTGTCAAGTTTAAAAAATATTCAAATGTCCCGTGCCACTCCCCCCCCCCCCGCTCAACAACTTTCGATTGCAGGGGGGAGAGGGGAGATCATCAATGTCCCGCAGTGGGACTTTAACAAGTTGGGAGGTATGAGATCCCTAACCTGTAAAGAAGAGGGATCATCAGTTATGCCTAATGACTTTTTTTTTGGCAACTGTCTACAAAGCAGGGGGCCCTCCAAAAGACAAGGGTCACCCAAATAGAAAAGTCCACATAAAAACAAGAAAAAGCAGAGAGCTCCAAATGATCGTCTCAAGAGTTCAAGATCCTTTACTGTATTAGCCAAGCAACAACAGGAAGGCAAAAGACATCCAAGGCATTTCGGGGGCCAAAAAGCCCTCTTGATCAAGACTTGGACAGTATGGAAAATAGGTGTCTACTAGACCCAAGTCAAAAACTCCTGGATGCTCCTTTCTCTTCTAGATTCTTTGTCCAATTTTATTGCTTTCTGTGTCCCTTTTTGGTAGATTCACCCTTCTGTTTGTTGTGGAGGCCATTGTCAATGAGGTAGAAAGTGATCGAAATTCTATAATTATAGAGTTGACGTTGACATGGAAATATGACTGTACGCTGTGTGTAAACCATATCTCCTGTGCTAATAAGCACCCATTTCCTCTCATGGTATAATGCATCTTACCTATCACTCTATTTCCCGCATATCCCCAAGTAAATAGACATGACCACAGCTTTACATGCTTACATCCTCCGTACCATGCTCTTCTTGCCTCTACTCAGCACAGTACTTGGTTTTTATTCAAACACAACAAATGTAATGACAAACAGGAAGTGAAGGCTCCAACAGCCAATCGCTTCCTCCATGGGAAATGACATCACAGGAAATTACCTCACAGGATATGAAAGTCATCACAGGAAATCCTTCCAAAAGGATGAGTTTATACAAACAACCAGTGAATAATGGCTAGGGTAGTGTTATGGGCGTGTCTGGGCAGGGACACCTGGAAGTCATGCTCTTCAACTAGACAAAGGAAGCCGCATGGCTTGCAAACATGGACCATACCAATTCAATTCATACCGATGGCTCTCCCTGACCATAACAATTCAAAAGCTCCCGTTTTACCGTTTAGTATGAATCCCTATTCTGCATTGTTCAGAGAACAACGCATAACTGGATTATACTACCGTTCCTGCTGATGGGAGATTATCTGCAGGTGTACACCATGGCAGCCCCAAAATGTGTTTGATCAGGCACACCGGAGTGACATGAGCGTACATCCTCCTATAACCGATAATGTCCTTGCAGAGTGAACACATCCCCCCAGACGAACGTCTGTGCATTGCACAGGGGCCCTTTCGCTGGCGAACATATCCCCACTCTGCAAACACCTCTCTGCATCCTCAGGAAGTTTTCCACTACCAGACGGGACTCAACCAGTGTCAGTCTGCCCCAGTCAGCTCTTTAGAGTGGGCTACGGGAGTTCTAACACTGGGAGATGCTATGACAATACATATTAAATACATCTTCATAAAATTTTCACAACAACGTCAAAGAAAGGGGTGAGGGTAAATCATCCAACTGGAACCAATGTTGTAGGCGACAACTGATGGGATGGAAATTCCCTTCACTTTGTGGAGACTTTTTCCTATTATATGGTTCTTCTCCAGGGCAGGAATTTAATAGAGATCTCCCCTGCAGGACACCTACAAAAAAAATTACAGGCGTTTTCATCCTTCACTACTACCCAAACATACACTTTAAATTATATTTTCGTGATTGGTTTTACATATACTTTAACTAACTTTATCATTAACTGTCCTTTATGCAGCAAGGGGAACAGAACAGGCTAATGTACTTGACTTATCTGTCTCCTTGGTAGTACTCGTTCTGAATTTACAGAAACCATTAAATCACGTAGGGGTCTATTTATAGATAATTCACTGTGCAAATGTGTCAAGCATTGGTACAGCCATCACAAAAAAAATCCCCGTAATTTGATGGATATGTTTAATTTTATGATAGTCAGCTTGATCTAGGGGCCATAATGAGGTATTTTCATAATTGAGGTATTTTCAGAAGCTTGAGCACAATTTTTGTTCTATTATAAGGCCCCATAAAGTCCAGAGCAAAACAGAGCAGAGCCTGGCTGTTACATGCTGCCCCAAGGCTCCACCAATGCCCAAGTGGGCATTTTTGCTAGGAGATGGGACTTCACACTTTTGGACTCAAGCCTAGCTGCAGGAGAAAGGGTAGCAGCTCTCTTAAATTTTCCCCAGCACACCAAACCCCCATCCTCTTTATCTTTCCAGACACATGGGTAGCACCCTCTAATTTAGGTTGCTAATAGGGTTCGGTAAATTTAGTTTTTGGTTCCTCTGTAGCCAGTGGATCAGGATTTGATTGTTGTTGGCTGTTCTGGGTTCTGCTGGCTGCAGGTTTGCCTACTTCCCCCTGCATTCCAGTAAGTTCTGGAATATAGAGGGTTGGAAAATGCAGACCCTGAGTAGAATATTTATGCAGCCTCAGCCAATCCCTGGTAAAGAAAGTAACCAGCAGGGGGTTGAGGTATTCATAAATAGTTTGGAGCCTAGAGCAGCAGAGTTTTTTGCCCTGGTAGAGAAAGACCCAGCCTGGAGGGGCTGCCTGCCCTCCTGGGCTATCTGCTGAGGGCTGCAAGAGGTTAATTGAGGTCTCAGCTCAAGAAGAGTTGGAGGCCTACTGCAAAAGCTTGGGGAAAAATCAAGAGAAAGTCTGTTGAGGATCTGGCCAGGAGACTCATGGTTCAGGGTCTGGCTGATACTGGAAGGTGGCGGCCATGTACAGTATGCAAGGACTCAGTAGAGGTTTAGAGAGTAAGAGATCCTAGAGAGACTGATGCTGCTTTACCTCCTCTCGTAGAGAGACTGTACCAGATTGCTGGCTCTGGGCTGTTTCCAGTGTGGGATACTCCTGAAGCTGTATATTCACATATTCTGCTCTAGAGGCCTATCAGGTGAAGGTTAACTGTTGCTACAAAGCAGAGAAAAGCTGGGCCAGGGGGAAATTGCCGCCTGGGCAGCTCTGATGGCTGTAAAAGGCTGCACCACTTCTGCCGCAGACATGCCTAAAAGCTTCCTGGTGACGAGGTGTAAAAAGACCCCGTCAGTGTCCTACTGAGTGCGGGATGAGGACAAGGACAGAGTGCAGGCCAGCCCCCCCCCCCCCCCCCGACATGGATGGTGTTTGCCATGTCTGAGCAGAGGCTGGCTCCGTGCCACACCAGGGGCTCTGCTACCCCAGCCACTCCCAACTGAGCCACCTCAGCTCCCCCCTGCCGGCCAGATTGGGAACCCAGAGTCCATGCAGCAGGTGATGTCCAGCCCGACCTGCCCAGTGAACAGAGAGTACCTGGAGCGGACCTTCAGCCTGAGATGGGGGTTGGGAGGAAGCAGGAAAGAGGGAGAGTGGGAGGGTGGCTGAGTCACTGCACCGTGGGCCTCTGGGTTGTACTTGCCCCATCGGCCAAAAGTTTCCAGTCAACCCCTGCTACAAAGAGTTCACTGTTAAAGTTGCCTCAGTCCTAGAGTATTCCAAGGCTCTCCCTTTACCCTATTAAAGTTTCCTAAACAATATATTTTTTTAAAAAAAGACACTTCCTGCCTGGTTATTTGGTGAAGAGACTGAGAAACTGCTGTGTGCCTAACTGCCATTTGTCCCGAGTTCTAGGGAATAGAACTTGGGACAAATAGCGGGATGCGTTAGGAGTCTGTGCTCTACACGTAGAACTAGTCTAGAAGCCTCCAGAGATATCTGTCCTTGTTCTCTGTAGTTCCTTACATGCTGAAAACTCCAGCAAAGTCCTTTGTTATGCCAAGGCGATTGTCATTCATGTAATCCGGGCCCACCTCTTGTCCCAGCTCCGGGATCATCTACAAGCTGACATTTCCCGTTCCTCAACATCTGGAAAACTGATGGTTGCCGTAGAAGGAGATGATTGATCTGCTGCAGACTAGAAGTGTTTCACCGTGACTGACTGCACTGCGCCTCATTACCATGTGCTTAACTTATGTTTATTCTCTGGTCCCCAGGACTTCAGCGCCAGAGATGAATGCGCGGCATGGTGTGCTATTTTTACAAGATCTCGGCTGCAGACGTTTATTGAGTGTGTAATCTTACATCGCAATACGTCTCGGCTCCATAAATAATATATGGATGCACTCTTAATGTTTGCTGTGATGAGCGGGAGGAGGCCCATGTTTGTCAGCATCTCATACACTATTAATTGAATTTATAAATACCAGCCAGCAGGGAGACATATTAGTGATCTCGGAGTTGTATGGGAAAAAAAAAAAACTTGTGTCACTCCTGTGATCACCTCGAAAATAGAAAATAATAAAGAGATATTGTAGTCTGCCAGGGAAAATGCAAGAAAGTTATGCATGTTATTGAGAGTTTCTGGTAGTCAATAGCTTGATAACGATCAGCCGTGAAAGTTCTCCATCTGCTGGTCGATATTCAGTATTGCAGCTTAGGTCCCTGTTGTGCACACCTGACCTCATTAGTGGACCTTAATGTAAGGTTAGAGCTTCAAGCCTTTTCCTGAGCAACAGGTTTGTCTGTTTGTTTGTGCCCTGTCTGTCTCTGACTTTTTATGTCTCTGAATATTCCTGTGTATTGTGTGGAATGTTTGGGTTATGTAGAGCAGGGGTGCCCAACCTTTTGAAGAGCAAGGGTTACTTAATCGACTTGGTAACTGGTCATGGGCCACAATGAGCGGAACGGGCAGATAGCAGGTCCGTGTCCGCTCTGTATATGCAGAGCGGACACGGACACAGCCCACTCTACTCTATAGAGCCCACTTTACTCTTTTTTTAGCAGGTTGGATTGGAGGTAGGCGGTTATAAATAGACACAAGTCCGTTTACATCTGCCACTTCTTAGAGATGAATTGAGGGTCTGATTGGGTCAGACTGACCGTGTAAAAGGGGTCTAAGGCTGCTTTCACACTGATGCGCTGGTGGTTTACCCACACTGAGGGTGCAGTGCAATGCACCTTTGGCTTTCCTGCCGGTTAGATGCACTTTGCCATAGACTTCTATTATATTCTGCAGGTGTGGTGCACTTTCAGAAAGTGCACCAAACTCACAGGTTATAACAAAAGTATATGGCTTAGTGCAGGTAACCCTCAGGTGTACTGCTCTGCACCTGTGGATCAGTTTGAAAACAGCCCAGTAACTACTGCAGAACAGATATGCCCATATATACACTGTGATTTTAGTAATACACTTAACTTTATTAACAGTATTCAATTCTGTTCTATTCTATTCCATCCCAGAGCAGGAGGTCACGGGCCACATCAGAGGGCTTCCCGGGCCACATGTGGCCCCCGGGCCATTGGTTGGGGACCCCTGATTTAGAGGAACTTAAGCCCAGCTGGCATAGGTTTGCACAGCCTATTGCATTAGGGTGTGCATCCCAAAGTTCAAATACACATGCAGTGTCACTAGAGCACGGTGGACGGTGTCAGTGGGGCAGTGGACTTTGTCATTAGGGCAGAGGACTCTATTCCTCCTTCTGACACCAATGATGGGTTTCTATTCCTCCCACTGACACCAATGATGGACCACTATTCCTTCCACTGAAACCAGTGATGGGGTACTATTCCTCCCACTGACACTTATGATGGGGCACTATTCCTACCACTGACACCAACAACGAGGTACTATTCCTCCCACTGACACCAACAATGAACCACTATTCCTCCTACTGAAACTAGTGAAGGGGAACCATTCCTCCCACTGACACCAATAATGGACCACTATTCATTCTACTGAAACCAGTGATGGGGCACTATTCCTCCCACTGACACCAATGATGGACCACTATTCCTCCCACTCACACCAATGATGGGGCACTATACCACCCACAGACACCAACGATGGACCACTATTCCTCCCACTGACACCACTGTGTATTGTGCAGAGGGTGTGGGCTGTGTACTGTGGGTGGCTGTGTACTGTGCAGAGGGTGGGGGGGCTGTGTACTGTGCAGAGCGTGGGGGCTGTTTACTGTGTAGAGGGTGGGGGCCTGTTTACTGTGTAGAGGGTGGGGGCTGTGTATTGTGGGGGGCTGTGTATTGTGCAGAGGGTGGGGGGCTGTGTATTGTGGGGGGCTGTGTCTTGTGCAGAGGGTGGGGGGCTGTGTATTGGGGAGGGCTGTGTGCTGTGCAGAGGGTGGGGGGCTGTGCATTATGGGGGCTGTGTATTGTGCAGAGGGTGGGAGGCTGTGTATTGTGGGGGGCTGTGTACTGTGCAGAGGGTGAGGGGCTGTGTATTGTGGGGGGCTGTGTACTGTGCAGAGGGTGGGAGCTGTGTATTGTGGGGGGCTGTGTATTGTGCAGAAGGTGGGGGCTGTGTATTGTGGGGGGGCTGTGTATTGTGCAGAGGTGGGGGCTGTGTATTGTGGGGGGCTGTGTATTGTGCAGAGGGTGGGGGACTGTGTATTGTGGGGGTCTGTGTATTGTGGGGAGCTATGTATTGTGGGGGGGGCTGTGTATTGTGCAGAGGGTGGGGGATGTGTAATGTGGGGGGCTGTGTACTGTGCAGAGGGTGGGAGCTGTGTACTGTGCAGAAGTGAGGGGCTGTGTATTGTCCAGAAGTAGGGGGCTGTGTATTGTGGGGGCTGTGTACTGTGCAGAGGGTGGGAGCTGTGTATTGTGGGGGGCTGTGTATTGTGCAGAAGTGGGGGCTGTGTATTGTGCAGAAGTGGGGGGCTGTGTTTTGTAGGAGGGCTTTGTATTGTGCAGAGGTGGGGGGCTGTGTATTGTGCAGAGGGTGGGGGACTGTGTAATGTGGGGGGGCTGTGTACTGTGCAGAGGGTGGGAGCTGTGTATTGTGCAGAAGTGGGGGCTCTGTGTTGTGCAGAAGTGGGGGGCTGTGTTTTGTAGGGGGCTTTGTATTGTGCAGAGGTGGGGGGCTGTGTATTGTGCAGAGGGTGGGGGACTGTGTATTGTGGGGGGCTGTGTACTGTGCAGAGGGTGGGGGGCTGTGTACTGTGCAGCGGGTGGGGGGGCTGTGTCATTTTAGTCGACTTAAATACGATGACTAAAATGAGACTAAAACTAAAATGGCATTTTAGTCCTAAGACTAATGCCGCGTACACACGATCGTTTTTAATGTCATTTTCAAAAAAAAAGTTTTTCTCGACGTGATTTTTCTTGTTTCCTCTCAAGCCTGTCTTGCATACACACGTTCATTAAAAAAAATGCTTGAGCAAAGCGCAGTGACGTACAACACGTATGATGCCACTATAAAGGGGAAGTTCCATTTGGATGGCGCCACCCTTTGGGCTGCTTTTGCTGATCCTCGTGTTAGTAAAGTTAAAAGTAAAAAAAAACGAAGAGCATGTTCCAATTTTTTCATGGCTGTTTTTCACGTCGTGAAAAATGCTCTGAAGCCCACACACGATAATTTTTAATGACCATTTTAAAAAATTTAATTTTTCTCGTCGTTAAAAACGGTCGTGTGTACGCGGCATAAGACTAAAACTAAATCGAAATTTGCTGCCAAAATTAACACTGGGCACTATTCCTCCACTGACACCAATAATGGGGAACTGTTTACACCCACTGACACCAATAATGGGGCACTATTCCTCCACTGACACCAATAATGGGGAACTGTTTACACCCACTGACACCAGGACATTTTCTACTCCCACCGCCGATAGTCCGGCCCCTCTAAAGTTTGAAATTCAGTAAACTGGCCCTGTGTTTAGAAAATTTGGAGACCCCTGTACTAGAGTGAAGATTCCGAGTACTATTACCAGCTCTACTTACTGCTGCCTATTCTTGGCTTGCTGCCTTCAGACATCACATTTTAAAACACCTTTAACACCGCCTTTTATTTCTGTAGCCCTCAGTATTTTAAATCAGCAATAAATAATGTACGGAGGAGCGCTGGATCCGGACATTTCCTTGTCTGGTTGCCAGCAGTCAGGCATGACCTGATCCGTGTTACAGAATAACGCTGAGGAAACAAATGATATTTTTACTTGTGGCCAAGTTCATTAAAGAAATTGTGCTAATGAAATGAGATTCGCAGCATTCCATCTGACACCTAGCGAGGAGGCAGATTTAGACCTCCAGTGATAACATGCATGACCTAAATCATAGGGAGAGTCGGGGAGGATCCTCTTATGTGAGTGTTTGTGTAACGGGGGGGGGATTTTACAAATTAGGAAATCTGCTGAAGTCTGACCGTCTGACCACTTGTTTCGCCAACGGCGTAAATCGCAATTATATTAATGTCGCCCAGACGCAAGGAAATGTGAGCGTTAGCGCCTCCGAATGTTCCTGTCTTTTACTTACGTTCAGCCTGTGCGCGGTTTACTGTGGGGCAATCAAGGTGAAAATTGCGCATTTGTACAAGAAAACTGCCAAAGCCCAAAAAAAAATCTAAAATCCAGACACCAGTGGGGTTTAATTTTCATTACAGTAAATATTAAACATTAACCACTTGAAGAGAAATACATTTTTATCATTTTTTGAGACAGATAGAGCTTTCATTTAGTGGTATTTAATCACCTCTGGGTTCTTTATTTTTTGCAAAAAAAAATGAAAAAAGACCGAAAATTTTGAAAAGAAAATAAAGTTTTCTTAGTTTCCGAAAAATTTGTAAATAAGTAATTTTTTTCCTTCACTGATGGGCACTGATGAAGTGGCATGGATGATGAGGCACTAATAGGCAGCACTGATAGGCACTGATAGGCGGCACTGATGGGCAGCACTGATGGGTGGCACCAGTGCCAGGACAAGGTCATCTAGAGCCCAAGGCGAACATGCCAACCCCCCCCCACCAAAACCAATATGAGCATTAAGTGTCAGCAAATGCCCCCCCCCACCAAAACACTGAGCACCAATCTCCATGCTTACCCCTGAAGCATAAATTTGCCCTCCTCCCAGTAAAATTTGCACCCTGCTGCAATCCTTGCCTCCTGAATCCCCCTAGCTCAAATGCCCCTCCCCCAATTTTTTTTACCCCTCCTAGCACAAATTCTCTACCCCTAAAATTTCCCCTCCTAATAAAGATCCCCCCCCACTTTAAATCCCCTCTCCCAGCACAAACTCCCCCAAATCCCCACTCCTAGCACAGATCTTCTTCGCCCCTCCCAACACAGACCCCTTTAAACCACAACTCTGAGCACCCCCCCCCCCAAAAAAAAAGTCCCCTCCTAGTAAACAACCCCCAACACAATTTCTCCAAATCCCCCTCCTACCACAAATCTACTTCCCCATCCCCCCTCCCAACACAAATGCCTCTAAACCACCACTCTTAGCACCACCCCCCCCCCCCAAATTTCCCCTCCTATTACACATCTCCTCCATCCTACTTCTAACCACCCCCTCCCAACACGAATTCCCCCAAATCCCTCCTCCTAGCACAAATCTTCTCCCCCCTCCCAACACAAATCCCCCTAAACCACCACTCTAACACCCCCCCCAAAAAAATGTCCCTATTAGTACACATCTCCTCCCCCCACGTCAAGTTTCCCCCTCCCAATACAAATTCCCCCTCCTAACACACATCCCCCTAAACCACCACTTTAACACCCCCCCCCCAAATTTCCCTTACTGGTACTGATCTCTTTACACCCACTTCAAGTCACCCCCTCCCCACACAACTTCCACAAATTCCCCCTCCTAGAACAAATCCTCCTAAACCATCACTCTTAGCACCCCCCCTCAATTCCCCTACTAGTACACACCCCCCCACTTCAAATCCCCCCGCCCAACACAATTTTCCAAAATCCCCCCCCCTCCTAGCACAAATCTTCATCCCCCCTCCCAACACAAATCCCCATAAACCACCACTCTTGGCACCCCCCCAAATTTCCCCTACTAGAAAAATACTTGCCCCCTGTTGCCCTCCAAAGTCCCCCTTCCAACACAAATCTCCTCCCCCCAATATCCGTGTGGCATGCACGGAGGGTGCATTTACATGATACCACAGTGCCCAGGGCAGCCTCCCCTCCTGCTCACCCCTTGTCCCAGCCCTGGGTGGCACTGATGAGCAGGCACTGATGGGTGCTAAAAGGCAGCACTGATTGGCATCACTGATGGGCACTGATTGGCATCACAGCTGGGCACTGCTGGGGCTGCACTGAGGATCAGTGCCCTGATTATCTGCGTAGGTCTCCCCTGTGAAGAAATGGCACTGCTCGCAGCACGCCGATGATCGCCGTGGGCGCACAAGTGCATTGAGAGTGTGCCAACATCATATGACGTCATCCCAGAACAAGAGAACCACCTTGCGTCCGTCATTTTACTATATGGTGGGTGGGAGGTGGTTAAATAAAATGAATTACGGGGCGCACATCTTTGACGTTTTTTGGGGGAATTTAAGCCTAAAAAAGATAAAAACAGATTTTTCTTGTTTGCTTTTTTTCCTCCCTGTAATTGTTCTAATATTACGCTGAGCACATCACTGTCACATTAAAATCCTCCAAGGCAGGAAATTAAAGAACAGAAAAAAGCGAACGCCTCATCAACTCGCCGACTGCCAGCGCAGAAAAAAAAAAAGAAAGAAGAATATGATTTGATGTGTGTTTATCATAAGTAAATAAGCTTTTATTGATCTATTATGTATGCAGAAAAGGGCAGCGCGGCGATTTGCCGGAGAGCGCTTTACATCTCGCTGCTTCTCTGCAGAATTCCTGAGCGGTATTATCTGCAGCTTCCCGCGCTCGGCGTATCTCCCGTTTCCCAAAGTCACCTTCTCTATTTATTTGATGGGAAATGCTGGGTTTCTAAAGCCTATTTCTGGTTGCGGTCGGGTCAAGCTTTTTTTTCTTTTCTTTTAACTGCGCTGGAGAAAACTCAGACATCCACCACGAGAAATGGAAATTATTGATTATGTCACCTGATTTACATCTCTACTGGATGGGGGTTGAATTGGATGTTCAATCTGCTGACAGAAGAACGTAGTTTTTTTTTTTGGATGTCATGTACTGTATATATCATTGCAATGTAAAGACAAGCTGAAAGCTCAGGTAAGGTGGCTGTAAACCTCAGACATGAAATATGAACAAAACATATCCCTCTATAGTGTGTACTTGTCTCACTCCAGAGCATTAAGTGTCATTTCTTCCTCGTTCCTCTAATATCAGCATGAATCAATTCAGACAAGTTTTCCTGACACCAAGAGAAAAGTGGTGACAGGGAAGGAAGCTCCAGCTGATTGACGGTCTCAGCTGATACACTAGCTTCAAAAGCAGGCTTATCGTTGGTGTTTTTTAAAGCTCCTCGAAACAGTTGTCAAAATGAAGTGACTGGTGTTGTTCACATGGTCGCGTTTGCGTCTCTTCGCGCCGTGCTAAAAATTACCCAACTAATGCCCTGTACACGCGATCGGTTTTACCAATGAAAACAGTCTGATGGACTTTTCTCATCGGACAAACTGATCGTGTATGGGCCCCATCGGTCTTTTTTCCAGAGAAAAAATAGAACATGTTTTAAATTTATCCGATGGGAAAGAAAACAATAGCAAATTCCGATCGTCTGTGTGGAACTCCATCGGACAAAAAACCCACGCATACTCAGAATCAAATCGACGCATGCTCAGAAGCATTGAACTTCATTTTTCTCGGCTTGTCGGAGTGTTTTATGTCACGGCGTTTGGGACGGTCGGATTTTTGACTGATGGTGTGTAGGCAAGACTGATGGAAGTCAGCTTCATCGGATTTCCGATGGAAAAATCCATCGGATTAGAATCCATAGGAAATCCGATCGTGTGTACAGGGCTTTACACTACCTTTTCAATGCTCCCCCCAATCCATCCTTCTCTAGTAGATAAACAAAAAAACAAAAACAACTCCAAAACAAAAACAAATATATTCAACAAAGAGACATCCCAATCCAGCAAAGAGACATCCAGATCTGGCAAAGAAACATCCCCATATATTCAGCAAAGAAATATACCTATCTATTCAGCAAAGAGAAATACCAGTCCAGCAAAGAGACAGCCCCATATATTTGGCAAAGAGACAGCCCCATATATTTGGCAAAGAGACATCCCCATATATTTGGCAAAGAAACATTCCAAAATATTGGGCAAAGAGACATCCCCATATAGTCAGCAGAGAGACATCCCTATATCTTCAGCACAGAGACATCACCATATATTTAGCAAAGAGACAGCCCAATCCAGCACCTGTACACACTCAGCCCCCCACACCTATACACACACAGCCCCCTTACACCTGTACATAATAAACTCTCCCACACTTGTACAGACTCAGCCCCCCCCACACATATATACACACAGCCCCCTCACACCTGTACACACTAAGCTCTCCCACACTTGTACATACTCAGCCCCCCACACACACACACACACACAGCCCCCCTCAGACCTGTACACACTCAGCTCCCCTATGCCTGTACGCACTCAGCTCCCTCACGCCTATATGCACTCAGTCCCCTTAGACCTGTACACACTCTGCCCCCTCTCACACCTGTACGCACTCGACTTTCCTCACACCTGTACGCACTCGGTCCCCCCTCACACCTGTACGCACTTGACATTCCTCACACCTGTGCGCACTCAGCCCCCCCACCTGTAGACACTCGGACCCCCCTTACACATGTACACACTTGCTTCCCCCTCATACCTGTACGCACTTGGTCACCCCTCATAGCTGTACACGCTCAGTCCCTTCTCACATCTATATGCACTCAGCCTCCCCACACCTATACACACTCCGCCCCTTTCATATCTGTACGCACTCAGCCCCCCACAGACCTGTATGCACTTAGCTCCCCCACACCTGTAAACACTCAGTCCCCCTCACTTCTGCCTGTATGCACTCAGCCCCCTTAGACCTGTACATACTCTGCCCCCCTCACACTTGTACGCACTCGGCTTCCTTTACACCTGTACGCACTCGCCCCCCCCACCTGTACACACTTGTTTCCCTCTCAGACTTGTATACACTCGGTCACCCCTCATACCTGTACACACTCGGTCTCACATCTTCTCACATCTATATGCACTCAGCCTCCCCACACCTGTACACACTCAGGCCCCTTCACATCTGTATGCACTCAGCCCCCCCCCCACATCTGTACGCACTCAGCCCCCCCCCACATCTGTTCGCACTCAGCCCCCCTGACAACCATTTGCACTCAGCCCCCCCCTCACGCCTTTACATACTCAACCCCCCCAATACCTGTACACAGTCGGTCACACATCTTCTCACATCTATATGCACTCAGCCTCCCCACACCTATACACACTCAGCCCCCTCCACATCTGTACGCACTCAGCCCCCCTCAGACCTGTATGCACTCAGCTCCCCCACACCTGTAAACACTCAGTCCCCCTCACTTCTGCCTGTATGCACTCAGCCCCCTTAGACCTGTACATAATCTGCCCCCTCACACTTGTACGCACTCGGCTTCCTTTACACCTGTACGCACTCGCCCCATGGAGTTATTCATGTCATCTGAGTGAATGCTTGAGACTTTCGCACAGCAAACAGGCCCCATGTGTCTTCTGCAATTAAGGATTATTACCTTCCTTATCACAAACTCTTTACAGTGTAGACTGAGCTGTGCATGCAAGGTTCAGTGTACCATCCTGGCATGTCGGGTGCCAGAATAGGGTGACCACGTGTCCTGGATTGCTCGGGACAGTCCCGCATTTTGCAGGTCTGTCCCGGGCACATTAATTCCAGGACAATACAGTGTCCCGGAATGAAACTGACACAGCCACCCCCCGGGCCAATCCGATGCCCCCAAAAAAGGCCGCCACATCACTGCTTTACTCACTGACAGTACTTGTCCTGGCCGAGAATGCCTGGAGGAGCACAATCCCCGCCCCCTGCTTGTGATTGGAGAATTCATAAATCCCGCCTCTTGTGTCCAATCACTGTGCTGTGATTCGTTACAGCACAAGCTGATTTTTGGGAAGGGAGGGTGTCCCTGAATGGTAGTTTGGAAATGTGGTCACTCTATGCCAGAATGAATTAACTGCATAGGAATAATATAATTCTGGCCTGGCCAATCAAGATGGCCAAAGATCTTGAACCAAGAAGCATAACTGCAAACTATGGCACGCTTACCTTCCTTTGTGCCCTTCTCCAGCAATGAAAGGTCCATGCTACCCTTTGCTCTCTTGCTGGCATCTTCTCCCCCTCTTTTTCTGGATCCGGAGTCTTATTTCTTCACTATTGGCTGGCCAAAGATGATATAGCTGTTGATCAGGCAGTATAATATATAACTATATAAAAATGTCCAGCAGATGGGGTAAGAGATTTAATGGCAAAAGAGATATACAGAGTCTCTTATACCATTAAAAACCTGCTCTTGTGGGTGACACCCCTGGCAGGCGATGAAGACTCTCCCAAAGCATGATGTCTGAGTGACAGTTTGGCCTTTAGCTGGGCACCCCACAAGGAAGGATGGGCCAAAGATCCCAGTGGGCCACATGCTACCTATTTTGCTACTAGCTGTCACCAAGTCATGGCCCTCAGATTTGCCCCACCAAAGGGGTCGCTGGAGCAGGGTGGCTATTTTGAGAAGACGCGGAAGAATGAGGAAGCAGGTCGGTGTCCAGACAGAAGTCAGGGCAGGCAGTAGACATGGGAGTAGTCAATGTCTAGGCAGTGGTTGAGGCAGTCAACAGACAAAAAAAGTCAATGTCCTGGCAGGGGTCAGGGCACACAGCAGGCATGAGAGTAGTCAATGTCCAGGCAGGGGTCGAGACAGGCAGCAGGTGGCAGGCAAAAGCATAGTCAAGGTCCAAGTAGAAGTCAGGGCAGGCTGCAAGCATGAGTGGAGTCAATGCCCAGGCAGAGGTCGAGACAGGTGGCAGGCAAGAGAGTTTAGGTAAGTATTTGGGGATTTTAGCCCAAGTAACTCAGCTTTTAGTTGGGGTGGAGCAAAGTGTGGGGAGAGCAGCTTCAAAAAGTAGGGCTTTGTGATAAAGGGGAAATTTTATAGCACCATGCTTAATAACCTCTTTGTCTCAGTCAATGAGAGACTGCTTGGCTTTGATGAAGAAGCTTTGCACTTCGAAACACGTTAGCCGGTAGTGTCTCCTATCACGTCCTTCGTGATCAGTCGGAGTGTGGTTTGGGTTCTACATATCCATGGTACCACTTGTACATTGCGAACCATTTTACTACCTTTGTGAGTACCTTTTCATTGTTTTTATATAAATAAAATATCCTAACGATAATACACTAGGCTGGTGAGCCCTTGTTCTTTCTCTTCTTGTAAATGAGACACTGTCACCCTGCCCACGGTCCACATGTAAAATGCCCACTTTCTGTGTTGTCCTGCCTGGATCACTCCCACTTTCTGGATGGTCCCAACAAGATCATGTCCCACTTTCTTGGGCAGGCCCAAGCCCAAACTTTGGAACTGTCAACTCGTGGATGTGAGGATTGTGAGTTACTACGCATGCTCAGCAGTTCCAATAGGAGTTGCGCTGTGATCCTGGGACAGCCCCTAGTCCCCTCCAGCCTGTTGTTAACTACTTCTAAAGGGATCTGATGATACTTTTCCAGAACATAACTCCTGCAAGAGTGTGGAAGGGGTAAGATTGATGAAAGTGAACAGAAGGACATTATAACGGGTTTGGCCTTTGGTGACAACTCTTAAAGAACAGTAAAAAAGGGGGAAAAGGTAAAAGGTTGTATTTGCAAAGTTTCAGCGTTCGCCCCGTATACATTAAAAAAAGATGATTTCTTTTAACGGCGTACTTATCATTTAAGAACAAAATAGTTGTCTGAATTGCTTTTTAAATTAAGTCTCAAATAGCTCTGCATCCTCCATGCCGTTGCAGTGCAGTTAACACCAAGTCCCTGCGGCTGTAAAGGGTGGAAGACTCTTCGGGTCACGGGGTCATTATGAGTGTGCCGGCAGTCTGGAGGCACGGAGCGCATAGCACCATAGACCAGTCCTAGATTGGCTAGCGCTCTACAAGAGGTATAATCTGTCTAATGGAGCACATTCCGGTTTCTAATTGGCAGTAAAGTTCCAGCTAATGAGCAGATTCTTCAACAGCTTTTTCCTGGTAATTACATTACAACACAAAAACAGTAATCTGCATTTTATTTCCTTACAAGGCGATGATTGTTGTCCCCGATTTTCATTATGTACTTCATGAATGCTATACATACTTTACATACTATAGGAGAAAGTCTATTTGAATTCACTTTAGTGAACAAATGACAACATGGGGTGAATTTAAAAAAAATTCTAAAAAATGTGCAGAGCTATTCGTCATGCGGAACTGCATGTACTGTACATTCATTCTGTGTGAATTAGGGGCAAAAAGGAATGTCATTAGGCTATTTTCTTTCCAGGTCAAACGCTCTTCATGGAGTGAATTGGGAAAAAAATATCACAATGTAGCCACTAGATGGATCTGGTGATCATAGTTAATAGGTATTTATTCTCAGCTCCATCTAGTGGCCATAATGCTGTATTCTCCTGTGTGTCTTATTGGAGAGGGGGGGGGGGCTGAGGGATGCGTATTGGGGTGTGCCTAGAGATGAATCAAAATTAGAGTCATCATATGTGAGAAACATCAAGTTACATTTTTTTCACACCAAAGATGCATGGGGGGGGGGTCATTCACACAAACGTGCACCTTTACACAGAAGAAGTGGCAAATTTGAGCAAGGAAAACACGTCTTTGGTGAAATACAGTAACTTGATGTTCATCAAATACGATGATTTTGATTCATCTGTAGACACACAAGAGTACACATCCCAACTGTAGCACAGTGGTGTAGGGCAGCACAGTGGTGTAGTGGTTAGCACTTTCACCTATCAGCAATAGGGTCGCTGGTTCAAATTCCGACTACGACACCATCTGCCTGGAGTTTGCATGTTATCCCTGTGCCTGCGTGGGTTTCCTCCGGGTACTCCGGTTTCCTCCCACACTCCAAAGACATGCAGGTAGGTTAATCAGATCCTGTCTATAAATTGGCCCTAGTATGTGTTTGTGTTTGTAAGTGCACCGGGACCCTTCAGGGTAAGACTGCGCTATATCAAGATACCCAGCTGCCATTCGAACCATTGACAGTTTTTTTTACCTTCTCTGTAATAATAAGTACAACACTCCGCTCCCCCCAATGTCCCCTCTGAGGACCTAGGACTTGAACCCCTGAGGCATTAAGAGCAAGCAACTCTATCCTTTTGGGGCATTCTCCACTTGCACCCACAGAAGGTTGTGTGTTCTAACGGTTTGGGTTACTGCAACCTTGCCGAATGTAAGTCAATCCCCACCCCCCGGAGTCCCCTCTGAGGACCTAGGATTTGACCTCCGAGGCATCAAGAGCAACCAACTCTATTTTTGGGGGGCATTCTCCACTTGCACCCACAGAAGGTAGTTTGTTCTACCTGGTTGGGGTGCTGCAACCTTACAGAATGTCCTCCATGTCCCCCCTGAGGACTTAAGACTTGGACCCCCAAGGCATCAAAAGCAACCAACTCTAGCCTTTTATTATTATCCTCTATCATTACTTCTATCTAAACCAGGACACTTGGCGTTCTTATTTTTTATACACATACTTACCTCTTATTTTTCTGGTGGACACCCGGGTTGTTCTTCGGCTCTTCGCTTTGCTCTCTCAGTTTCACCCTGTGGACCCCTAGGGACCACCACCACATGAATAACAACATCATCACCTAATATTTTAGCTGTCAGTTGTCACCCCACATTCCTCAGCTTTGCACACACAGCAGAACACGTGAAAACCTTTCAATGTAACCTTTACATAAGTGGAAAGCTTTTTTTTTTCTTCATTTAATTTGGATGGCCCACTGAGAGTTTTCCCCCTTTTCTTGGCCAAGTACCTACTCTGAAAGCTCAATGGATTCCACATTGTTTGTATTTTAAAAAATAAGACTCTGTGTTTAGTTCATAGCTCCAATTTGCTGCCCCGCAGGCTCATCGCACTTGAGTAAAATTAAAACTTCAAGGGCAGCCGTTGTTAAAAAACGTCAAGCGTTATCAGCTGTTCTGAAACATATGGTGAATAGTTTCATTTAGGGAGCATGGAAGACGTTACGGAGCTTTGTTTCCTCCATAGCTGGAGCTCACGCTGTCTGTCAGCCAGAGCCGACTCATTGGGGTAGAAAATGAACACGCGTGGTTTTGTACACGTGTAGAGATCTCTTCTCTGACCCCGGTGTATGGCTGGAGCTGCAGATGGAGGGCCTTAAAAGGTCACATGCAAGAAGAACCCTATGAGCGTTAAAGCTGAACCCCGGGCACAACATTTTAATTTAAAGGAACACTAAAGATAAATATAAAAAAAAAAAATAACAAATAACAAATATGTTATACTTACCTCCACTGTGCAGCTCGTTTTGCATAGAATGGTCCCGATCCTGGTCTTCTGGGGTCCCTCGGCGGCTGTCTCGGCTCCTCCCCGCAAGAACTAATCACCTTCATGCGAGTTCGCATGGTGGTGAGTGATTGCGGGCGCACTCCCGTGATACAGCCGGCGGCCATAGCCGCTCACTTTATCACTCGGCCCCGCCCCCGGCACGCCGCGTCATTGGATGTGATTGACAGCAGCGCAAGCCAATGGCTGCGCTGCTTTCAATCAACCAATAAATGAGCCGAGAAGCCGGCCGAGATGCCTGCGCGTTCACGGCGCGGGACTTTCGAGGGGACAGGTAAGTAAACCGGGGGCTCGGGTGGGCGCTAATCCAGAGATGTTTTTTCACCTTAATGCATAGAATGCATTAAGGTGAAAAAAACTTTGCCTTTACAACCCCTTTCAAGGGGTTGTAAACCCGATTCTAGTTTAAAAAGAATAACCTGCAAGAGAAAGACATAATGAGCTAGTATGACTAGCATACTAGCTCATTATGCATTACTTACCTTAGATCGAAGCCCCCAAAGCCATCCTCGTCTCCCCCTCCGGCCGCAGACATCGCTCCGGAAGATTACTTCCGGGTATCGCCGCTCCGGCGATCTGACTGGCCGGAGCAGGCGATGACGTCACCGCGCATGCGCGCGGGAGCCGTCAAAGCCGGCATTATCCATTGATAAAACTGGCGTTGACAGTGCAGAAGCGCCGTTGTCTATGGCGCGCAACAGTGCATTCTTTTTTGTAAAATATCTCCTAAACCGTGTAGGTTAGGGAGATATTTCTTGCACCTACAGGTAAGCCTTAATCTAGGCTTACCTGTAGGTGAAAGTTGCATAAGTGGGTTTACAACCACTTTAAAGCTAAACTCCAGGAATTCAGCCACTTTTTAAAACGCGAAGGCGCGCTATGAGTTCAGTCCAAGGAGCTGCATGACATCTCTGGAACTTATTACTGTTATTTATACCTGACCGGTTTATGGCTCTGCTGGAGCATACATAGACACGTGGAGTTGCCCATTCAGGTGTAGCGATACCCCCGAAGGAGCTGCTTTTGTATGTTCAGTCCGTTACTCTGCCTCTCAACCCTAATAATAGCCTCAGTCTCCTCTGGCACACCTGGCAATAGTGTAAGTGCATACCTCCAAACATTTTGAGATGGGAATGAGGGACACCTACTAGCAAATGTATGTTAGTATAGGACACGCCCCCTTCCACACCCCCTTAAAGGAGAATAAACAAAAAAAAAAGTTAATTAAATCCACAAGGTTTTTTTTTTACCACTACTATTCTTTTATATTGGCTTTTAAAATTTACAAAAGCAGCAATTTAGAATTTGGATGAAAGGTTTAGCTCTGGGAAACACTTTTTGAAGATGAATAGTGCATTTTATATACAACTACAGTGGAACCTCGGAATGCGAGTAACGCGGTTAACGAGCGTTTCGCACTACGAGAACTGTATTTTTAAAAATCCTGACTCGGTTTGCGGGTGTTGTCTCATAACACGAGCAGGATTCAAGCCACAGCGGTGTGTAGTACCGTGTTTGGCCTGAGGTGGGGGGGCGCCGGAGTCGATCGGAGCCGATCGGAAATGATTGGAAAACCTCAGAAATACTCCGTTCCCGAGCCTTTCCGAGTTCAGCCGAGCTGTCCTCGGGCCTTTCCGATCGCTTCCGAGGCTCTCCGGCGCCTCCCCCACCTCTGGCCACATGCGGTATTGCATGCCATTGAAGTCAATGTGGAACAAATTATTTTCGTTTCCTTTGACTTCTATGGGGAAACTCGCTTTGATATGTGAGTACTTTGGATTACGAGCATTCTCCTGGAACGGATTATGCTCGTAATCCGAGGTTCCACTGTATATAGATCAGACCAAAATGAGAGACAAATGAGGAGGAAAGAGGGACTTTGTTCCAAATCAGGGACAGTCCCTCGAAATCAGGGACAGTTGGGAGCTATGTAAGTGCAGTGACCAATGAGAAACACACACGTTATGATAAAACACAGAAATTGCCTTTACTGCAATATTTCTGTGGAAGAATAACAGACAGTAAAAGTACAGGTATATATTCAAGTAATCAACTAGAGAGAGCAATAACTAAAATGTAAGAGCAATCCTATATTTAAGCTGCTTTCAGGGGATTCCAAACCTGAGAATGTCCCCAAGAGCAGAGGCACACTTAAATGGCAAATAAATCACAATATCTGACACTTTGAATTGGATTGGTTACCTTTATTCAGCTTGCCTCTATGAGTCCAGGCAGGAGGAGAGCAGAGGAATGGCCCCCTTTGTTTCAGGCCTTTCTCTTCTGTCCCCTGACACCACAGGCCCAACTTTAAACACTTTATTCAAATCAACATGCAATGGCTTAACTTCCTAGATAAACTGTCCCACACACCCAATGCATATACAGAGCCCTGAATATGTGTGCGGATCTGTATGGCACTAGTAGCTTCAGTCCTTTTGAAGAAAATAAAAAAAACTTTGTGTCTTTAGCTAGCCACTTTCATTGGTGCACTTAAACTCCTGGATAGCAGGGCCAAACAACATAAATGGCCCAGATTATCAAGTGAAGAAGGCAGGATCTTTCTCAGCAAGGTGAGAGGACAATGATGTCTGTATAAAGTGTCCCAGAAATTGATAGTCTCATCCTTTATCCCTGTGGCACTACAAGTGTCAGCAAGATGACTACCAGCAATGTTGTCTGTATACAGTGTCTATTTACCTCCTTCTGTGGTGCAGTGTCTTTGTTTCCTGCAAACGGGCAAAAAAAAAAAAACCCTCACCCAATCCTGCGATCAAGGCCCAACCGAATGTCCTGGAACAGGCAGGCTCTCCTGGTGACCCGACTGGTCACCTCACACTGAAATCCTTCACCGTCGGTGCCGGTGTGCCTGGATGTGAACCTGGGATCCCCCTCTCTCAGGCTGGATGTACCGACTGGCCTGAATTGCGCGGTGAGATCACCTGAGAGACAACATCTCTCTCTTAGGTCTGATCTCTTCCCCTGCCTCGTGCTGACTGAGAATCTCCTCAGGGAATCAAAATGGAGTCTCTCCTTTCCTGCCAGCAGAGCATGCTGGGATTTGTAGTTCTCCCTCTTTAAAAGTCAGTGAGGCTGCTCTGCTGAGACTTCATTTTCCAGAGTTCTTTGCAGCTGCTTCCTGCAGCTTGTTAAAGTTCCTCTCATTGCCTCCTGTAATTGCTCCTACAATTGGCTCTCCTCCTCCTGCCAATAGGGACACAGGGGAGGCTGCAGAGTGAACAACTCTGTGTAAATTAGTGAGGAGAGGGAGGGGGGGAAAGAAACTCCTCATAGCTGCAGACACTCTGAACTTTTCCCTGTCAGCTTATTTGTGTTCATGTAAGTCTTTGGCTGCAGCACCCGCTACACAGAGAAGCCTTTGTATTTTGTAAATGAGTTCACATAATACAAAGGCTTCTGTGAATGGGCAAAAGGAGGGGATAGGCAGGCGTAGCAGCTGTAATGTTGAAGATGCTTAGATCTGAAGCATCAGCGTTGGGCTCCTGGAATTACAGCGATAGCCATCTTCCAGGAGTGCAATAAAACTGTCAGATGTAAATAATAGAGATAAAACCAGGGAGGGGTCATGCGCCTCCCTGGACTTACAGTGACTCATATTGTGCCTTCACTTTTTACAAGTGGAACATCACTCTCCCAATCAACAATGATTATTTTTAATCCGTATGCTGCTGGCATTAATAAATACATAGGAAGGTATATTATATTTACTTGTTTTAAACTTTTTTTTTTATACATTTCTTAAGTTACTGCCTGGTTGCTTGCCTAGGCTAATGATGTCATACATACCAGCAGTCTTTAGAAGAGGAGGAGGGGTTTTCTCAGCTAAGCACTCCCTCCTGCCTGCATGCCTGAGCTAAGGGCAGATGGATTCCAGGAAGTAAATACTGCATGAATCACTCAAGATGTCCATGGACAGAAATGTAAGGGGAAAGTGATTTCTCGCCAAAATAAATCATGGAGACATGGATGGATGGGGGAAGTTGCTTTGAATAATACAAATGAATGAAATTGTGTTTTTGGTTTGTGGTGCTCGGGTGCAGTGAAGATACGCTTTAAATATATTCCTCAATAGCCACAAAGGATAAAAATTCACTTTGTGCGAGATTCCTCGTGTAAAAGTCCTGGTGACCTCATCACTGTGCTGTATATAGCTTGTGCAAAAGGCAGAGCTGTGGGAGGGGCCAAGCAGGCTTTACCCACTACAGGCTGCCTGCAAAAAACGACAGGAGGGGGCGGAGACAAGACCAGTCACTCTGCACAAGGAGAGAGGGCAGCAGTGAGCGGTCTTTATTATAGTATTATATTTGTACTGGATTAGGGCACAGATCTGGGAAAAAATGCAACAAGCACACCAAGATTCTTTGAAGAATACACATGGCGAATGTATTTATAGGATATTTGTTTATCTTGGAGTAACTCATTATTTGGCCTGCTTTTCATGCTTGCCAGTACGCAGGGATGTCTCCATGTCCCTGAGGCTTCCCTACACAGTCAGGCGGAGTACAGCAGGTTAGAGCTGTCCATGGTACTCAGTAGTAAGCCGCACATTATAGACTAGACTTCTCCCTCAGTGTTACCTCTGCCTATTGACAGAACCTGTGAACATGCATGAAATCCCTTAAAACGGCTAACCAGCCATGTCTAATCCCCTAGTAATCTACCTTTTCTAATGTTCAGATTTCACAGCAAATAAAAGATGTCGAAGAAAAGGCTTTTTGTCATCACTGGAGGCTTTTAAACCACGCGTGTGTTTGCAGTGGTTGTACAGACAGAAATCTACTATAATATTCTACTAATACTACATTCTCTTTTAAAATAATAAAAAAAACAACTTCTAGACAAAAATTGGAGCTATACATTTGTATTTTATATATATATATATATATATATATATATATATATATATATATATATATATATATATATTTCCAAAATAAATAGATAAAATACATATAAATAAAAAAAAATGAAAAAATATATTAAATGAATAGCTCAATTTTTTTTCCTTGAAGTTTCTTTTTTAATAAGACTTTCACAATGCTAAATAGATTTTAAAAAATGATATATTATATTCAGCATCGTTAAAAAAAACTTCTAGGTATACATTTTTTTATTTTATATATCTATATATATATATATATCTATATATAGATATAGATTTATATATAGATAGATATATATAGATATATATCTATATATAGATATAGATTTATATATAGATATATATATCTATATATAGATATATATATATATATATATCGATATATTTCTCTATCTATATATAGATATATATCTATATATTTTACACTTTTTCTCTTATTATATATATATATATATATATATATATATATATATATATATATATAAAATAAAAAATGTATACCTAGAAGTTTTTTTTAACGATGCTAAATATAATATATAATTTTATAATATCTATTTAGCATTGTGAAAGTCTTATTAAAAAACAAACTTCAAGAAAAGAAATTGAGCTATTCATTTAATAATTTATAATATAATATATTTTTTTATTTATATGTATTTTATTTATTTATTTTATATATATATATATATATATATATATATATATATATATATATACATAAAATACAAATGTATAGCTCCAATTTTTGTCTAGAAATTATATATATATATATATATATATATATATATATATATATATATAGAGAAAAAATTATATATTATATCTAACATTGTAAAAAAAGAATTCTAGGTATACATTTTTTTAATATATATATATATATATATATATATATATATTACACCTTTTCTCTTTTTTTTTATATATATTTTAAATTTTTTGATATTTTTTTCACTTATTATATATATATATATATATATATATATATATATAATATTTCCTTTTCTTATTTTCTTAACTCACGTTGCTGGTTTAAAGTCTCCGTGTTTTTACTTTCTTTTGATTTAGTGGTCATGACATTTGCACTGGCTGGCGAACACAGTTCATGTCAAAGTGGACCTGTCAGTAAATGTAAAGTTCTGCATGAATAAATTCTTGACATCACCAAATACAGCAATAGTATACTTAAAGGGTAACTCCACTTTTGGTGGGGAAAAAAATTGCAAAGAAAAAAAAAATAATATAGCACATATAACTGAGACACTAACCATATTGAAATTGAATGTTATTAAAAATGACTTTTCCTTTTCAATCTGCAGCCGCTGTAATTTACTGAAAATGCAATGCAATATGGCTACCTGGAGTTGTTCTGTACACAGAATGTGTACTGACCACTCTCCAGAAACATAATTTCCTGCTTGTGTGATTGGCTCACCAATTCTCCCAGAAGTCTGCACTAAGATACTAGTCAGATTTCAGGCATCCCCAGCAACAAAAATTTCATTTTTTTTGGAGAGATACCTTCAATAGGAACACGTCTAAAGGGACGCAGGCCCAGCAGATTTTCTCATTAGTGCTCTGCAGCTGAACACCTGACAGGTAATTAGGAAACCACTCCCATTAGACCCACTGAGAACAGAGACACAGACAAACACACAGGGATTTCTTCAAAATAACAAAAGGTAGGAATCTGCCGCACAATTTGTTATAATCTTTGCCCTGTACATAGATCACCCAGAGGGGAATGTTTTTTTCTCAACAAAAGTGGAGTTACACTTTAAAAAAAAAAAAATCAACAATTAATATTTTTTTATGAAATCTGAATAAATGTATATATATATATATTTGAACACTTGTGGGAACTACTAAAACACACATTTTTTGAGTAGTTGTGGGAACACATTATTTGGCCTGCTGCCATCTAATTACATGCATTAGTAGGAACGCAGAAGGGAAGGGAGCGCGGGAAAATACACATTGATTTATAAATCTGAATAAATGTTGATACACTTTAGGTTTTTTCCCTCAAGTTCGGGTTGCCTAGACAAAAATTACATACCTAGACCCCGCGCATGCGCAGGAATACAGCGTGTCACACTGAGGTCCATTTCAGTGTTTCTGCACATGTGCACAGTCCTGCTAGCTGCCTCCTGGGATTTCTGTGTCATTTATCCCGGGAGGCAGATCCTTCTCGGAAGAAAAAGCAGAAGATGGCATTGTCGGGGGGGGGGGGGGGGTGTACTGTGATCTGTGAGAGGTAATAAGTACATGGAGGTGTTGCACCTACATACTACTTAGCATGCACGCTCTTCACATGAAAAAGTGCATCTGATGATAGGCCCATAGTAAGGACTATGATTGGACCCTTGTGCTGTAATTGTTACCTATTCACAGGCTATGATTGTTATAGGCGGCCCCCCTTCCTCCTATGCCCTGTATATAAACATCACCCTGTATATGGAGGCCAATTCCTAACCCAGCTCCATCCATTTCCCAGGTGATTTCGGAATGGCGCTCTTGTATCTGGTAATCACCTCAAGTGTTTGTTGTGTTGTAATTGCACATTGGCGTGTGTTTGCCATGGCGGGCGGCGGAGGCGTTATTTCAGGTTTTGTTGTTGTCGCTGATTGTAACGTGGAATGTCTGTGATGACTTCACTCGGGGCGGTTGTGTGGACAGCGTGGGTGATCTGTAATCACACGTCAATATCGCCGCGTCTGATTACCACATATATTAATAGCAGCGCATTTCCATTTCCACACCAACAGCTGATGGCTCTCATAGGTCAGATGATGGAGAATTGTTTCTTCATTATAAACATTCAATTTCTATACCCATAGACTTTTCCCTAAAATTCTCATTAATTAGTGGGTCTATCTATCTATCTATCTATCTATCTATCTATCTATCTATCTATATCTATCTGTATCTATCAATCTGTATCTATCAATCTGTATCTATCAATCTGTATCTATCAATCTGTATCTATCAATCTGTATCTATCAATCTGTATCTATCTATCTATCTGTATCTATCAATCTGTATCTATCAATCTGTATCTATCTATCTATCTATCTGTATCTATCAATCTGTATCTATCAATCTGTATCTATCAATCTGTATCTATCTATCTATCTGTATCTATCAATCTGTATCTATCTATCTATCTGTATCTATCAATCTGTATCTATCTATCTATCTGTATCTATCTATCTGTATCTATCTATCTATCTGTATCTATCAATCTGTATCTATCTATCTATCTGTATCTACCGTATTTATCGGCGTATAACACGCACCGGCGTATAACACGCACCCCAAGTTTAGGAGGGAATTTTAGGGAAAAAAACTTTTAGGAGGGAAGTTTAAGGAAAAAAAAACCTTACATTTAAATGCAGCCTTACCAGTGTCCGTTGCAGCCTTGTCAGTGCAGCCTTGCCAGCAGTGTCCATTGCAGCCTTGCCCCAGTGTCCAGTGCAGCCTTTGCCCAGTGTCCAGTGCAGCCTTTGCCCAGTGTCCAGTGCAGCCTTTGCCCAGTGCAGCTTTACCAAGTGTCCAGTGCAGCCTTTGCCCAGTGCAGCCTTTGCCCAGTGTAGCTTTGCCCAGTGTCCAGTGCAGCTTTACCCAGTGTCCAGTGCAGCCTTTGCCCAGTGCAGCCTTTGCCCAGTGTAGCTTTGCCCAGTGTCCAGTGCAGCTTTACCCAGTGTCCAGTGCAGCCTTTGCCCAGTGCAGCCTTTGCCCAGTGTCCAGTGCAGCTTTGCCCAGTGCAGCCTTTGCCCAGTGTCCAGTGCAGCTTTGCCCAGTGTCCAGTGCAGCCTTTGCTAAGTGCAGCCTTTGCCCAGTGTCCAGTGCAGCCTTGCCCCAGTTTTCAAAATTGGCGCCGCCGAGATCGCCGCAGAGACTGGGCGGAGCGGGGCGAACACCGCCGAGAACGCAGGGACTGGGCGGAGCCGAGATACACATAGCCGAGTGTACTCGGCTATACTCGGCTTTTCTCGGCTTCGCTCACAGTCACGCCGAGTCCCGCCCTATGATGGACATATCACAGGTCCAATGGCGGGACTGGGCGTGACTGTGAGCAGAGCCGAGAAAAGCCGAGTATAGCCGAGTACACTCGGCTATGTGTATCTTGGCGGCGATCGCTGCGCTCCGCTCAGTCAGCGGAGATCGCCGGGATCAGTGGGTATCGGCGTATAACACGCACCCCCGATTTTCCCCTGATTTTAAGGGGAAAAAAGTGCGTGTTATACGCCGATAAATACGGTATCTATCTATCTATCTGTATCTATCTATCTGTATTTATCAATCTATCTGTATTTATCAATCTATCTGTATCTATCTATCTATCTATCTGTATCTATCTATCTATCTATCTGTATCTATCTATCTGTATCTATCTATCTGTCTATCTATCTATCTGTATCTATCTATCTATCTATCTATATCTCTCTCTCTCTCTCTCTCTCTCTCTCTCTCTCTCTATCTATCTATCTATCTATCGCACGCCCTTACCCCCGTTCCTCCAGAGGTTGCTAGGGGTTCCTTAAGCAATGAGCAATTTCTTGCCTCTCAGATAAGTTCCCACTGATTCCAAGGGTCTTTTTAAAGAATATGTAAACCCAACATCCATAGGTGTTTTGCACCCCAAAGCTCAAACACACATGTATTTCTCTGCAGCCTCAGCTGCACTGGACACTGAATGAATGGGAAGTGCTCTGTGCTGAGCGGCTTCCTCTTCATTCACAAATTAAAGCATAGCAAACACAGAGCATTCTTCCTACTGGCCACCAATGTAAGGAGCATTCTTCCCACTGATCACCAACATAAGGAGCATTCTTCCTACTGGCCACCAATGTAAGGAGCATTCTTCCCACTGATCACCAATGTAAGGAGCATTCTTCCTACTGGCCACCAATGTAAGGGACATTCTTCCCACTGGCCACCAATGTAAGGTGCATTCTTCCTACTGGCCACCAATGTAAGGAACATTCTTCCCACTGATCACCAATGTAAGGAACATTCTTCCTACTGGCCACCAATGTAAGGAACATTCTTCCCACTGGCCACCAATGTAAGGAGCATTCTTCCTACTGGCCACCAATGTAAGGAACATTCTTCCTACTGGCCACCAATGTAAGGAACATTCTTCCCACTGATCACCAATGTAAGGAGCATTCTTCCTACTGGCCACCAATGTAAGGGACATTCTTCCCACTGGCCACCAATGTAAGGTGCATTCTTCCTACTGGCCACCAATGTAAGGAACATTCTTCCCACTGATCACCAATGTAAGCATCATTCTTCCCACTGACCACCAATGTAAGGAGCATTCTTCCCACTGACCACCAATGTAAGCAACATTCTTCCTACTGATCAACAATGTAAGGAACATTCTTCCCACTGATCACCAATGTAAGTATCATTCTTCCCAATTTTTCTTTATTAAAGGACTTGCAATCAATAAGCATAAAAACAATATATATACACATATTTACATAAAAATGAAAATAAATATAGCAAATCTGCTCTCAAACAAAAAAGACTTTACAGCAAAAGCAAAAATCATGTCATTACTGGAAAATAAATCTTCCTACAACTCACACCAACACAGAAAAAGAAAAGAGCTCCTCACCCAGAGATGGGCAGATCACCAAAGGCAGGTCTGATATTCCATCAGGATGATTGGGAGACTCGTTTCTTAACCCTTACCACACTCTCATCCCCAGAAACAGCTCTCTTCAGACTGCGTGACTCCCCCTCATCCATAGATGATAAAGAGAAGGACACATCAGACATCTCATCACCCGACAAAACAGAAAAAGTGTTGACAAGAGGAACCCCTCCTGGGTCCGACTGAGGAAGAAATTACTGCTTTTCTTGTCTTCCTCTTCTTTTTTTTCTTCCTCCTAATCTTCTCCCACCCCTCATCATCCAAATCCCCATCAACAGAGCGTGAGACATGGGGTATGGACACCCTTCCATCAGCCCCACCCCCATCCAGCACCCCCACATTCCCCTGACCACGCTTGCGCTGCCGAGGGGCAGGGACTGGAGGCTGAGTGGGAAGATCCGCCAAACCTGCCCCCCCAGCAGCTTCCGCCAGTCTGGAGGATCTACGTACCACAGGAGGGACAGACTCAGGGACCACATTACTAGGGGAAACTGAAACAGATGTAACAGACACAGGAGGGACAGACTCAGGGACCACATTACTAGGGGGAACAGAAACAGATGTCACAGACACAGGAGGGACAACAACAGTTTCAGCGGCCTCATCCTCCTTATCTAGCCTCTGCAGCTCAGCCTCCAATCCTGGCAAGTTATGTAATGCCTCCGGGCATTGACTATAAGGATGACCGAGCTTTTGGCACAAATTGCACCGAATATCGGTACAATCCTTAGCCAAATGGTCCAGAGCCTGGCACAGTGAACACCTTTTACGGGTGCAGGTAGATGCAAAATGGCCCTTTTCACCACATTTGTTACAGACTTTAGGCTGACCTTGGTAAAAAATGGTCAGCCTATCCCTCCCCAGAAAGGCTGAACAGGGCAGATGTTGGACTACATTTCCCAGCACCCCTAATTTTAATGACACTGTCCAGGCCCCTGTCCAAATCCCATGCAGATCAAGGACCTTCCGCAGTGGAGCGAGGACCTCACCATATCGGCGTAGCCATACTATTAAATCAGCCTCTGGTATAGATTCATTGCGCACCAGGATCGTCACAGATTTTATCAGAGGCTGCCCGGAAATCACCTTTGGCACCCAACCATTCCACTGCGGAAGGCCCCCGCACCTCTTAAATCGTTCCCAAAACAAATCCAAACCCTCAGGCTTTACAAAGGACAAATCAAACTCGTAACTCCCCACAGGGCAAATCAAAGCAAAAATATCAGAAACACTAAACCCCATTTCCAGAACCAACTCTGCCACCCTCCCCCTTACTGGTGGGGTCCCCTCCCCCTCCCACTTCAACTGGACCACATTTCTCCTCTTGTATCCACTAACCATTCCACCACCAAACCTCCCCAATTTGTGACCACTAACATTTGCAGCATTCCCCACACCCTCCGTGGTGCGACTCCCCAAAATTGTCGCATAGCTGCCAGTGCTCACAGACCTCCCTGCAGAGGATCCAGTTGTGCGTTTAGAAACGTCTGACACAACTCTGGCCGATAACAATTGCACTACTGATGAGTCTTTCCTCTGCTGAGCAGGAGGAGAAATGTCATTTTTACCTAAAGCAGCAACATTAACCCCTTCACCACCACCCACCACCACATCCATTGCTTTATTAATGTTATTGCTGTCATTTTTTTCTGGCACATTCATAGTTCCTGCCGTGTCCACACTCACTGCTGTACCCATAGATACTTCACCTCCAGGCAGACTCTTCTCCATCAGGACAGGATTGTCAGCTAAGCAGAGTGAAGGCTGTTCTAATTCAGCAACAGGTGAATCATTGCAGGAGACTTCCATGGCTGCTTCCACTTCACATGCTGCACTGTGCTGCTCCCCTCCCCCACCTGCTAGCCCAGGTGAGGCTGAAACAGGCTCTTTGGAGCTGGCAGCCATCTTGCTTGTAGAACTACAAGTCCCAGCAGTAGCAGCAAAATCCATGTGCGGGGGGCATGATGCAGATCCATCCACATTGCTCTGGTGCTGCTGATCCACAGAACTCACCGATGTCTGACTGGCAAATCTCGTCTCATTGGTGAACTTTTCTGCCAAAGCTCCACTTTTATCTTTCAATTTCTCCAACAATAAAGATTGTTTCTTTACCTTCTCCTCCATCTGCTGTAACCCAGGCTTCATGGCCGAACGATTCTTACTCCAGGCCTGGAAATACTTGGCCCTGAAGTTTTTATGTTCAAATTTTAAACATTTAAGTTTCTCCTCAGCTCTTCTGATCGCCCAGAAACGATCAATGATCTTCTGTCTGTAGACATCAACATGCTCACCAGGGCCTGGACCCACAGTCAGATCCTCCACCTCCTCCTCCTCACTAGGCCATGTGTCAACAGGGGGATCCCTCCCAGGGCCTCCCCCAGGATCAGGCATTATTCCTGGGCCAAGCTAGCAGGCAAGGCCCAGGCTTGAAAAAAGGCTGGTTCTCAGAGAGAGCTCTTTGGGTGTGTCCTCCTCCTTCTTCCCACTGACCACTAGGGATGAGCTTCGTGTTCGAGTCGAACATACGTTCGACTCGAACATCGGCTGTTCGATCGTTCGACGAAGATCGAACGATTTGGGCCGTTCGCGCCAAATTCGAGTGACGCGAACGGCCCACAATGCACTACGCCATCGCAGTGTCATCCAGGCGCTGTGATTGGCCAAGCATGCACTGTGACCCCGCATGCTTGGCCAATCACAGCGCCGGCAGCGAGGAGAGCAATGATTGGCCACAGGCAGGATGCCTGTGGCCAATTATTGCTGAGGGTGTTTAGTACACGCCCCACACTATAAAAGGCCGCCAGCACGGCGGCCTAGTGTAGTGTGTTCCGGAGCAGGGAAAGACAAGCATAGGCAGGGACAGTGACATTTATTTCTTTCTTGCTTAACCTGGATTCCTTTAGTTTAGGGAAAGAGAAGGATAGGTAGGGAGAGTGTCAGTGTGTTTTACTGTGCGAGTCCTTGTTTCTAGGGACAAAGAAGGAAAGTGAGGGGAATTCTCCTTGTGCTATAGTGTGCTTTAAAAAAACATTTTTTCTAGGGACAGAAAACTCTAGGTAGGGAGAGTGTCAGTTTCTTTCACTGTGCGAGTCCTTGTTTCTAGGAACAAAGAAGGAAAGTGAGGGGAATTCTCCTTGTGCTATAGTGTGCTTTAAAAAAACATTTTTTCTAGGGACAGAAAACTCTAGGTAGGGAGAGTGTCAGTTTCTTTCACTGTGCGAGTCCTTGTTTCTAGGGACAAAGAAGGAAAGTGAGGGGAATTCTCCTTGTGCTATAGTGTGCTTTAAAAAAACATTTTTTCTAGGGACAGAAAACTCTAGGTAGGGAGAGTGTCAGTTTCTTTCACTGTGCGAGTCCTTGTTTCTAGGGACAAAGAAGGAAAGTGAGGGGAATTCTCCTTGTGCTATAGTGTGCTTTAAAAAAACATTTTTTCTAGGGACAGAAAACTCTAGGTAGGGAGAGTGTCAGTTTCTTTCACTGTGCGAGTCCTTGTTTCTAGGGACAAAGAAGGAAAGTGAGGGGAATTCTCCTTGTGCTATAGTGTGCTTTAAAAAAACATTTTTTCTAGGGACAGAAAACTCTAGGTAGGGAGAGTGTCAGTTTCTTTCACTGTGCGAGTCCTTGTTTCTAGGGACAAAGAAGGAAAGTGAGGGGAATTCTCCTTGTGCTATAGTGTGCTTTAAAAAAACATTTTTTCTAGGGACAGAAAACTCTAGGTAGGGAGAGTGTCAGTTTCTTTCACTGTGCGAGTCCTTGTTTCTAGGGACAAAGAAGGAAAGTGAGGGGAATTCTCCTTGTGCTATAGTGTGCTTTAAAAAAACATTTTTTCTAGGGACAGAAAACTCTAGGTAGGGAGAGTGTCAGTTTCTTTCACTGTGCGAGTCCTTGTTTCTAGGGACAAAGAAGGAAAGTGAGGGGAATTCTCCTTGTGCTATAGTGTGCTTTAAAAAAACATTTTTTCTAGGGACAGAAAACTCTAGGTAGGGAGAGTGTCAGTTTCTTTCACTGTGCGAGTCCTTGTTTCTAGGGACAAAGAAGGAAAGTGAGGGGAATTCTCCTTGTGCTATAGTGTGCTTTAAAAAAACATTTTTTCCAGGGACAGAAAACTCTAGGTAGGGAGAGTGTCAGTTTCTTTCACTGTGCGAGTCCTTGTTTCTAGGGACAAAGAAGGAAAGTGAGGGGAATTCTCCTTGTGCTATAGTGTGCTTTAAAAAAACATTTTTTCTAGGGACAGAAAACTCTAGGTAGGGAGAGTGTCAGTTTCTTTCACTGTGCGAGTCCTTGTTTCTAGGGACAAAGAAGGAAAGTGAGGGGAATTCTCCTTGTGCTATAGTGTGCTTTAAAAAAACATTTTTTCTAGGGACAGAAAACTCTAGGTAGGGAGAGTGTCAGTTTCTTTCACTGTGCGAGTCCTTGTTTCTAGGGACAAAGAAGGAAAGTGAGGGGAATTCTCCTTGTGCTATAGTGTGCTTTAAAAAAACATTTTTTCTAGGGACAGAAAACTCTAGGTAGGGAGAGTGTCAGTTTCTTTCACTGTGCGAGTCCTTGTTTCTAGGGACAAAGAAGGAAAGTGAGGGGAATTCTCCTTGTGCTATAGTGTGCTTTAAAAAAACATTTTTTCTAGGGACAGAAAACTCTAGGTAGGGAGAGTGTCAGTTTCTTTCACTGTGCGAGTCCTTGTTTCTAGGGACAAAGAAGGAAAGTGAGGGGAATTCTCCTTGTGCTATAGTGTGCTTTAAAAAAACATTTTTTCTAGGGACAGAAAACTCTAGGTAGGGAGAGTGTCAGTTTCTTTCACTGTGCGAGTCCTTGTTTCTAGGGACAAAGAAGGAAAGTGAGGGGAATTCTCCTTGTGCTATAGTGTGCTTTAAAAAAACATTTTTTCTAGGGACAGAAAACTCTAGGTAGGGAGAGTGTCAGTTTCTTTCACTGTGCGAGTCCTTGTTTCTAGGGACAAAGAAGGAAAGTGAGGGGAATTCTCCTTGTGCTATAGTGTGCTTTAAAAAAACATTTTTTCTAGGGACAGAAAACTCTAGGTAGGGAGAGTGTCAGTTTCTTTCACTGTGCGAGTCCTTGTTTCTAGGGACAAAGAAGGAAAGTGAGGGGAATTCTCCTTGTGCTATAGTGTGCTTTAAAAAAACATTTTTTCTAGGGACAGAAAACTCTAGGTAGGGAGAGTGTCAGTTTCTTTCACTGTGCGAGTCCTTGTTTCTAGGGACAAAGAAGGAAAGTGAGGGGAATTCTCCTTGTGCTATAGTGTGCTTTAAAAAAACATTTTTTCTAGGGACAGAAAACTCTAGGTAGGGAGAGTGTCAGTTTCTTTCACTGTGCGAGTCCTTGTTTCTAGGGACAAAGAAGGAAAGTGAGGGGAATTCTCCTTGTGCTATAGTGTGCTTTAAAAAAACATTTTTTCTAGGGACAGAAAACTCTAGGTAGGGAGAGTGTCAGTTTCTTTCACTGTGCGAGTCCTTGTTTCTAGGGACAAAGAAGGAAAGTGAGGGGAATTCTCCTTGTGCTATAGTGTGCTTTAAAAAAACATTTTTTCTAGGGACAGAAAACTCTAGGTAGGGAGAGTGTCAGTTTCTTTCACTGTGCGAGTCCTTGTTTCTAGGGACAAAGAAGGAAAGTGAGGGGAATTCTCCTTGTGCTATAGTGTGCTTTAAAAAAACATTTTTTCTAGGGACAGAAAACTCTAGGTAGGGAGAGTGTCAGTTTCTTTCACTGTGCGAGTCCTTGTTTCTAGGGACAAAGAAGGAAAGTGAGGGGAATTCTCCTTGTGCTATAGTGTGCTAAAGCATTCCTCATCAACCATCTTTGAAATCCTTGTTTTTTGGACAGTCAGGGAAATTGTCGTTGTGCTATTCTGTGCAAAAGCAATCATCCTCAACCATATTTAGAAATCCTTAAGTAAAGGGACAGAGAAGGACACCTGAAGGTAGCCCTTATTGCTTTTTTCCCATCTCCCTGCAGGCCATCTATTAGAATGTCTGGAAGGCAAACAAGGAGTGGCAGACAGTCAGGAGGCAATAAAAGAGGGCAAGCAGGCTCTGTGTTTTGGGGGCAACAGTGCTGGTCGTGGACGCGGTGCATCCTCATCAGCACATGGCCATGGGACACGCTTGTCCTTCTTTTCGGCAGCTGGACATGTTGAGCCACATCATGCCGAAGACTTGGTAGAGTGGATGACCAAGCCCTCCTCCTCCTCCTCATCCTCTCTCACCCAGGCTCAGGGTACTGGCAAAGCAGCTGCCAAAGCGTCCTCTTCCCTGGTATCAATGTCAGACTCATCATCAGTCACTCCTTCCCTAGACCCACCATGTCCTCCTCCTGAGGAGTCCCCCGAACTGTTTGAGCACAGTGTTGGGTACATGCTCCAGGAGGATGCCCAGCGTTTCGAAGGGTCTGATGATGAAACCCAGTTACAGGAAGGCAGTAGCGTGAGAGCAGACAGAGGGGATGCTCAAGAAGGACACCAATCTGGCAGTCATGTTCCAGCAGCTGCAGCATACTGCCAGATTGGCTCCAGTGATGAGGAGGGAGGGGATGATGAGGTCACTGACTCCACGTGGGTGCCTAATAGGAGAGAGGAGGAGGAGGAGGATGAGGAGGAGGCACATCTCCAACGAGGCAGGATGCCCTTTGGTGGCCAGCGTAAGGGCAGTACACCGACGGAATCACACCGCAGAGCTCCGCCTGTGCAGGGCGCTGCCTCTGCCCGTCATTCAAAAAGTTCCTTGGTGTGGGCCTTTTTTGAGGCTAGTGCATCAGATCGCACAGCTGCTGTTTGCAACATATGTCTCAAGCGTATATCGCGTGGCCAAAACATCAGCCGCTTGGGTACCACATGCCTGACCAGACATATGTTGACCTGCCATGCAGCTCGTTGGCAAGCCTACCTCAAAGACCCACACCAAAGAACAAAGCGGACCTCTCCTTGCACCGCATCAGCTGGGATCTCCAACCCCACTATAACTTCAGTCCTCTCTGAAACATGCACTGAGAGGAATGAAGGTGTAGAATTAGGTGTGTCACAGCCAAGTACTTGCGGCCACTCTGCTAGCAGTACACCGACGTCCGATTCTAGCAGGCAAATTTCCCTGCCCCAGCTGCTGGACCGTCGAAAGAAGTTCACTCCCAGCCATCCACATGCCCAGCGGTTGAATGCTAGCTTGGCTAAATTGCTAGCGCTTCAACTGCTGCCTTTTCAGTTGGTAGACTCGGCCCCCTTCCGTGAGCTTGTGCAATGTGCGGTTCCTCAGTGGCAGGTTCCCAAACGCCACTTTTTCTCACGGAAGGCTATTCCGGCTCTCTACCGGCATGTGGAAGGCAATGTCTTGGCCTCGCTGGACAGGGCGGTCAGCGGTAAGGTGCATATTACCGCTGACTCATGGTCCAGCAGGCATGGACAGGGACGTTACCTTTCTTTCACGGCCCATTGGGTCACTCTTTTGGCAGCTGGGAAGGATGCAGGACAAGGTGCAGTAGTGTTGGAGGTTGTTCCACCGCCACGCCTCCAAAATGCTACTACTGGTTGTGACACACCTCTCTCCTCCACCCCCTCCTCTTCTTCTTCCTCCATGGCCTCTTCCTGTGGTTTGTCCTATGAACCAGCGGTGCTCCGTAGCCGTTCACGGGGCTACGCAAGTACGCAGGCAAAAAGATGCCATGCCGTGCTTGCGCTGGTGTGTTTGGGGGACAGAAGCCACACTGGGGCAGAGGTCCTGTCTGCTCTGCAGGGCCAGGCCGAGAGGTGGTTGACGCCACGCCAGCTTAAGCCAGGAATGGTGGTTTGCGACAATGGCACCAACCTCCTCTCCGCCCTCCGACAGGGACAACTGACCCATGTGCCCTGTGTGGCTCACGTCCTTAACCTGGTGGTGCAGCGGTTCTTGGGCAGGTACCCGGGCTTACAGGATGTCCTGAGGCAGGCCAGGAAAGTCTGTGTGCATTTCCGCAGATCTTATAATGCCAGTGCTCGCCTGGCTGAGCTGCAAAAGGAGTTGAACCTGCCCAAGAACCGCCTTATATGTGACATGCCCACCAGGTGGAACTCAACGTTGGCCATGCTGCAGCGGCTGCACACGCAGCAGAGGGCCATCAATGAGTACCTGTGCGACTACGGCACCAGGACAGGGTCAGGGGAGCTTGGTTTTTTTCTCCACGCCAGTGGGGCATGATCAGGGATGCATGCACTGTCCTGGCACCATTTGAGGAGGCCACGAGGATGGTGAGCAGTGACAGTGCATGCATCAGTGACACTGTACCTCTTGTCCACCTGTTGGAGCACACGCTGCGTGGAATAATGGACAGGGCACTTGAGGCAGAACAGAGGCAGGAAGAGGAGGACTTCCTTGCCTCTCAAGGCCCCCTTTACCCAGACAGTGTTCCTTCTGTCCCACCCATCGCACAGGAAGAGGAGGAGGAGGAGGAGGAGGATTGTGTCAGCATGGAGGTGGAGGCTGGCACTCAGCATCATCAGCAGCAGTCTTTTAGGGATGATTTACAGTCCCAAGAAACCAGTGGACTTGTACGTGGCTGGGAGGAGGTGGCTGCGGATCATGTCGTCCTTAGTGACCCAGAGGACTCCGGAGCGAATGCCTCAGCAAACCTACGCTGCATGGCCTCCCTGATCCTGCAAAGTCTGCGGAAGGATCCTCGTATTCTTCGGATCAAGGAGAGGGACCATTACTGGCTGGCCACTCTCCTTGATCCACGGTACAAGGGTAAGGTTGCGGACCTTATGTTACCGTCGCAGAGGGAGCAGAGGATGAGACAACTCCGGGAGGCCTTGCAGAAAGGTCTGTACAACGCGTTCCCAGAGACTGGGAGGTTACAAACTCCTGGTCCTGGACAACGAGTTGCTGAGGCTTCGGCCAGTCAAAGAAGGAGCGGTGGGGAAGGTGGCCGTCTGACCGATGCGTTCAGACAATTCTTTAGTCCGCAGCCCCAAAGTATGATCGGTTCCAGCAACCATCGCCAGCGTCTGATAAACATGGTGCAGGAATATCTAGGGGCAAGGTCATACTTGGACACCTTCCCCACCGAAAATCCTCTGGCTTACTGGGTCTTGAGGATGGATCACTGGCCAGAGCTTGCACAGTATGCAATTGAGCTACTGGCCTGTCCTGCATCCAGCGTTCTTTCGGAACGCACATTCAGTGCTGCTGGAGGATTTGTCACGGATCACAGGGTGCGCCTGTCCACCGACTCGGTTGATCGACTGACTTTCATCAAGATGAACCAGTCTTGGATCACCACCAGCTACCACACACCTGATGCTGATATAACAGACTAATTGATTTTAACATGTCACATCCCTTCAAGACTGATGCTGATGCTGAGTGCCTGTGCTGTTATGTTGACTGGCTATCCTCCTCCTCCGAGTCCTCAATGATACGATTGATGATGATAGCTTGGAAGATCATTTTTGTTTATGGGTGCCGCCACCAGTGGCTAAGGCCCAATTTTTCAGCCCCTGTTTTACAGGGGCGTGTAATTACAATTTTTTTAGCAATAATTTGCCATAGGGCTCATTGCTGTGCTCCAAGTACAGTATCTGTGAGGGGTTGGAGTGTTGTGGCACCAGTGCCTAAGGCCCAATTTTTCAGCCCCTGTTTAAAAGGGGCATGTCATTACAATTTTTGAAGCAATACTTTGCAACAGGGCTCATTGCTGTGCTCCAAGTACAGTATCTGTGAGGGGTTGTAGTGTTGTGCCACCAGTGCCTAAGGCCCAATTTTTCAGCCCCTGTTTAACAGGGGCGTGTCATTACAATTTTTGAAGCAATACTTTGCAACAGGGCTCATTGCTGTGCTCCAAGTACAGTATCTGTGAGGGGTTGTAGTGTTGTGCCACCAGTGCCTAAGGCCCAATTTTTCAGCCCCTGTTCAACAGGGGCATGCAATTACAATTCTTGATCTAATAATTCACAGCAGGGCCCATTGCTGCACCCACCAAGAGTAACTCTGAGGGCTTACAGTGTTGTGGCAACGCCACCACCACCACCACGAAAGGCCCAATTTTTCAGCCCCTGTTCAACAGGGGCATGCAATTACAATTCTTGATCTAATAATTCAAAGCAGGGCCCATTGCTGCACCCACCAAGAGTAACTGTCAGGGCTTACAGTGTTGTGGCACCAGCACCACCATCAAAGGCCCAATTTTTACTACCACTGTTCAACAATTATATGTAATTAAAATTCCTGATATAATAGTTGACAGCAGGGCGTTCCAGCACCAACCAAGAGTAACTGTGAGTGCTTACAGTGTTGTGCCAACACCAACAACTAAGGGGCCTATTTCTGCAGAGTATATACGGCAGGTCCCTACTTTCAAACATCCAACTTACAAACGACTCCTACTTGCAAACGCAAGAAGACAACAGGAAGTGAGAGGAAATCTACCCCTAGGAAGGGAAATTTTCTCCTGTAAGAGTTAATATGGGAAAAAAAGTGTCTCCTCTCCACTGATGCTTTATCACCAATTCTTGTTTCAATAAAAACCCCAAATTTTCAAAACACATTTGTCATTAGGACGGAAAGTGAGGTGAACTGTTCTGAACAGGTGCACACTGCACAGACAGCAAAACAAATGTTACAGGGGTGATAACCCTTCCCTATGTTTTCCAAAAAGCTTAAAAATAGATTTTTTGGCTGGAGCTACACTTAAACAATGTACCTGTTCAAAATTACAAACAGATTCTACATAAGAACAAACCTACAACCCCTGTCTTGTATGCACCGCCTCTATACGGCTGTTCAGAGTATATAGGGCCTTTTTTATTTTATGTGCGGGGTTCCCCTTAATATCCATACAAGACCCAAAGGGGCTGGTAATGGGCTGGGGTAGGGGGGGGGGGGTCATGGGGTAGCTATGCCATTTTTCTTAACGATTTTCATCCATATTACCGGGACCAGACATTACATTAAAGCCGCAAGCAGTTTTAAATGGCTTTTTTTTCCTTTAGAAGTGTCATTTTGTGCAGGGACAGTTCTAAACACGGGAAACACGTGGCACTTCACAGGCATACTTTAGACACCCCCCAGGTACGATATTTAAAGGAATATTTGACTTTTTTTTTTTCACTTTATGCATCATTAAAATGACTGCTCCCGAAAAACGACCGTTTTTAAAACTTCTTTTTGCATTGATACATGTCCCCTGGTGCAGAACCCGGGTTCCCAAACCCTTTTTAGGACAATAACATGCATAATAGTTGTTATAATTAGCACTTTAGAATTCGAACGTTCGCATCCATTGTATTTAATAGGGTTCTAATGTTCGTACGAACTTTCGGTCCGTTCGCGGGTTCTGGTGCGAACCGAACCCGGGGGTGTTCGGCTCATCACTACTGACCACCAATGTAAGGAACATTCTTCCCACTGATCACCAATGTAAGGAGCATTCTTCTCACTGATCACCAATGTAAGGAGCATTCTTCCTACTGGCCACCAACGTAAGGGACATTCTTCCCACTGGCCACCAATGTAAGGTGCATTCTTCCTACTGGCCACCAATGTAAGGAGCATTCTTCCCACTGATCACCAATGTAAGTGTCATTCTTCCCACTGACCACCAATGTAAGGAGCATTCTTCCCACTGACCACCAATGTAAGGAACATTCTTCCCACTGATCAACAATGTAAGGAACATTCTTCCCACTGATCACCAATGTAAGTATCATTCTTCCCAATTTTTCTTTATTAAAGGACTTGCAATCAATAAGCATAAAAACAATATATACACATATTTACATAAAAAATGAAAATAAATATAGCAAATCTGCTCTCAAACAAAAAAGACTTTACAGCAAAAGCAAAAATCATGTCATTACTGGAAAATAAATCTCTTACTACAACTCACACCAACACAGAAAAAGAAAAGAGCTCCTCACCCAGAGATGGGCAGTTCACCAAAAGCAGGTCTGATATGCCATCAGGATGATTGGGGGAGTCGTTTCTTAACCCTTACCACACTCTCATCCCCAGAAACAGCTCTCTTCAGACTGCGTGACTCCCCCTCATCCATAGATGATAAAGAGAAAGACACATCTGACATTTCATCACCCGACAGAACAGAAAAGGTGTTGCCAAGAGGAACCCCACCTGGGTCCGACTCTGAGGAAGAAATGACCGCTTTTCTTGTCTTCCTCTTCTTTTTTTTCTTCCTCCTAATCTTCTCCCACCCCTCATCATCTGAATCCCCATCAACAGAGCGTGAGACATGGGGTATGGACACCCTTCCATCAGCCCCACCCCCCTCCAGCACCCCCACATTCCCTTGACCACACTTGCGCTGCCGAGGGGCAGGGACTGGAGGCTGAGTGGGAAGATCCGCTAAACCTGCCCCCCCAGCAGCTTCCGCCAGTCTGGAGGATCTACGTACCACAGGAGGGACAGACTCAGGGACCACATTACTAGGGGAAACGGAAACAGATGTAACAGACACAGGAGGGACAGACTCAGGGACCACATTACTAGGGGGAACAGAAACAGATGTCACAGACACAGGAGGGACAACAACCGTTTCAGCGGCCTCATCCTCCTTATCTAGCCTCTGCAGCTCAGCCTCCAATCCCGGCAAGTTATGTAATGCCTCTGGGCATTGACTATAAGGATGACCGAGCTTTTGGCACAAATTGCACCGAATTTCGGTACAATCCTTAGCCAAATGGTCCAGATCCTGGCACAGTGAACACTTTTTACGGGTGCAGGTAGATGCAAAATGGCCCTTTTCACCACATTTGTTGCAGACTTTAGGCTGACCTTGGTAAAAAATGGTCAGCCTATCCCTCCCCAGAAAGGTTGAACAGGGCAGATGTTGGACTACATTTCCCAGCACCCCCAATTTTAGTGACACTGTCCAGGCCCCTGTCCAAATCCCATGCAGATCAAGGACCTTCCGCAGTGGAGCGAGGACCTCACCATATCGGCGTAGCCATACTATTAAATCAGCCTCAGGTATAGATTCATTACGCACCAGGATCGTCACAGATTTTATCAGAGGCTGCCCGGAAATCACCTTTGGCACCCAACTGTTCCACTGCGGAAGGCCCCTGCACCTCCTAAATCGTTCCCAAAACAAATCCAGACCCTCAGGCTTTACAAAGGACAAATCAAACTCAGAACTCCCCACGGGGCAAATCAAAGCAAAAATATCTGAAACACTAAACCCCATTTCTAGAACCAACTCTGCCACCCTCTCCCTTACTGGTGGGGTCCCCTCCCCCTCCCACTTCAATTGGACCACATTTCTCCTCTGGTACCCACTAACCATCCCACCACCAAACCTCCCCAAATTGTGACCACTAACATTTACAGCATTCCCCCCACCCTCCTTGGTGCGACTCCCCAAAACTGATGCATAACTCCCCACATTCCCCCCAGCAGATAAACCATCTGTTTGTTTTGAACCGTCTGACAGATTTGCAGCAGATATCGATTGTACAGATTTGGTCAGAACAATCGATGAGTCTTTCCTCTGCTGAGCAGGGGGAGGAATGTCATTTTTATTTTTCCCAGCAGTATTAACCCCTTCACCACCACCCACTACATCCATTGCTTTATCATTACTGTCATTCTTAGTACTTGCTGGAATAGTTCCTGCAGTCTTCCCAGCAGTGTCAGTTCCCTCTGCTGTGCTTGTAGAAGCTGCAGCTGGCCGGTTCTCTTCCATCAGGACAGGACTTCCATCAGGGGACAGTGCAGACTGGTCTGACACTGCAACAGGTGAAACCTCCATGGCTTCTTCCACTGCACATGGTGCAATATGCTGATCCCCTCCCCCACCACAGAGAGGCTCAGGTGAGGCAATCTCATTGCAAACAGCAGGCATACCTTGTGCAGCAAACTTAGAGGAACTACAGGTCCCAGCAGAAACTCCAGGCAACTCTTTGCACAAGGCCTTCTCTTTCTGCTCCTCAGTCAGGACACCGTCCACCACAGCAGGTGGGGCCATGGAACTTGCTGTCTGGCTGGCAAATCTCCTCTCATCACATTTTTCTTTAAATGCTCCACTTTTATATTTCAACTTTTCCAATAATAAAGATTGTTTCTTCACCTTTTCCTCCAATTCCTGTAGTTCAGGCTTCATGGTCGAACGATTTTTACTCCAGGCCTGGAAATATTTGGTTTTGAAGGTTTTGTGTTCAGCCTTCAAAACTTTAAGTTTTTCTTCCTCTCTTCCAATCGCCCTAAAACGATCGATAATCTTTTGACTGAAGACATTTGTATCCATAGCAGGGCCTGGACCCACAGACAGGTCCTCCACCTCCTCCTCACTAGTCCCGGTGTCATCAGGGGGATCCCTCCTAGGGCCTCCCCCAGGATCAGGCATTATTCCTGGGCCAAGCTAGCAGGCAAGGCCCAGGCTTGAAAAAGGCTGGTTCTCAGAGAGAGCTCTTTGGGTGTGTCCTCCTCCTTCTTCCCACTGACCACCAATGTAAGGAGCATTCTTCCCACTGATCACCAATGTAAGGAGCATTCTTCCCACTGATCACCAATGTAAGGGGCATTCTTCCCACTGATCACCAATGTAAGGAGCATTCTTCCCACTGATCACCAATGTAAGGGGCATTCTTCCCACTGATCATCAATGTAAGGAGCATTCTTCCCATTGATCACCAATGTAAGGAGCATTCTTCCCACTGATCACCAATGTAAGGAACATTCTTCCCATTGATCACCAATGTAAGGAGCATTCTTCCCACTGATCACCAATGTAAGGAGCATTCTTCTCACTGATCACCAATGTAAGGGGCATTCTTCCCACTGATCACCAATGTAAGGAGCATTCTTCCCACTGATCACCAATGTAAGGGGCATTCTTCCCACTGATCATCAATGTAAGGAGCATTCTTCCCATTGATCACCAATGTAAGGAGCATTCTTCCCACTGATCACCAATGTAAGGAACATTCTTCCCATTGATCACCAATGTAAGGAGCATTCTTCCCACTGATCAACAATGTAAGAAGCATTCTTCCCACTGACCACCAATGTAAGGAACATTCTTCCCACTGATCACCAATGTAAGGAGCATTCTTCCCACTGATCAACAATGTAAGGAGCATTCTTCCCACTGATCAACAATGTAAGGAACATTCTTCCCACTGATCAACAATGTTACGAGCATTCTTCTCACTGATCACCAATGTAAGGGGTATTCTTCCTACTGGCCACCAATGTAAGGAGCATTCTTCCTACTGGCCACCAATGTAAGGAACATTCTTCCTACTGGCCACCAATGTAAGTGTAGCGGGGTGTTCAATTTAGGGGAAGTGTCTGAGTGATAACCAGGCTCAGACACATTGAATTGATAGGATTCATGGACCATTTTTTGTTCTCAGGGGTTAATGCTGGTGACGTGTTCCCTGTGGCCGGTGGGTGGTGCTGCCATTCTGGGCCAGGGTTGAGCCGCGAGCGCAGTGCTGTGCCTTTTGTGTCCCCTCTCGGCAGCCATACAGTGGGGCGGGGAACCTACTGTGCATGCCGGTGGAGGATATAAAAGGGGCAGACATCTTCTGAGAGGGGTCATCCACGCCCAGGCACCTTCGGCCTGGGTGTGTGTGTGGGTCGTCATCTCCGGGTGCCCTAGGCCCGGAGGCCTTGTTCCAGTTCCACCTCAGGCACCTTTAGCCTGGGGTGAGGTACTACCTCACCGTTCCTGTTCGCCTGGCCACCAATATAAGGGACATTCTTCCCACTAACCAAAGGCTCCAATGTAAGGAGCATTCTTCCCACCGACCACCAATGTAAAGAGCATTCTTCCCACTGACCACCAATGTAAGGGGCATTCTTCCCACTGACCACCAATGTAATGGGACTGTTCTCCACCAACCACCAATGTAAGGAGCCCTCCTCCACCGAGCACCAATGTAAGAGAGCTCCTTACTGACCACCAACGTAATGGAGCATCTTTCCACCAATGTGAAGGGGCACTCTCTATCTATCTATCTATCTATCTATCTATCTATCTATCTATCTATCTATGTGTGTGTTAAGTCTTGTTCCATTATGGACAGTTCTTTGTATCCAATGATAAAATGTGAAGATTAGCTCTGTCTGTCTCCAGACGTCTGTCCTGCATATTTGCCAAATGATGTTACAGGACAAGCCCATCTCTTCCCACAGGCTCATCTTAAACCCCACATTTGCCAAAATAAAGTATCTCCAATCTCTCTACATCCCCTGTGCACTGATTCGCAGATGTTTGCAATTACGGTTCATGTGGGGTTTGCTTTTCACAGCAGAAATTACTAAAATGATGAACATGTTCAGTTCCAAGCAACAGGTGGAATCGATCAAGGAGCTGGTATTGCTGTTGGTATCCAAAGTACTCATATTTTTGTCAATCCTGTCCTGAAATATACACAGCTCTGCCACTCAGCGCAGCCCTGATTAGCAAGACAGAAGACCTGATTTATTTCTGCTGCAGTTAGGTAACACTTACAGGTCCTGTCCCTCTACAAGCTGGACCATGAAAAAAGAAGCAGCCACGGAGGATTGTTACTTTCCCCAGAGTTCATCTTCATCTAAGTAATGGCAACATTATCGCCAAATGAATCAGCCCATGGTGGGAATATAAAAACGGCTCCGGTCCATTATGAATATACAGACATGAGAGATGGATAAATGCAGTTGTTAAAGAGTAACTCCACTTTTGTTGATAAAAAAGGCTGCGCTGATGAGCACTGGTGAGGCTGAGCTGATGGGCACTAATCAGGCTGCATTGATGGGCACAGGTAAGGCTGAGCTGATAGGCACTGATCAGGCTGCATTGATGGGCACTGGTGAGGCTGCATTGATGGGCATTTGTGAGGTTGCATTGGTGGGCACTGATCAGGTTGCATTGATAGGCATTGGTGAGAGTGAGCTGATGGGCACTGATGAGGCTGCATTGATGGGCACTGGTGAGGCTGTATTGATGGGCACTGGTGAGGCTGCATTGATGGGCATTGGTGAGGCTTCATTGATGGGCAGTGATCAGGCTGCATTGATGGGCACAGGTAAGGCTGAGCTGATAGGCACTGATGAGGCTGCATTAATGGGCACTGGTGAGGCTGTGTTGATGGGCATTGGTGAGGCTGCATTGATGGGCACTGATCAGGATGCATTGATGGGCACTGGTGAGGCTGCATTAATGGGCATTAGTGAGGTTGCATTGGTGGGCACTGATCAGGCTGCATTGATAGGCATTGGTGAAGGTGAGCTGATGGGCACTGATGATGCTGTATTGATGGGCACTGGTGAGGCTGCATTGATGGGCATTTGTGAGTCTTTATTGATGGGCACTGATAAGGCTGCATTGATGGGCACAGGTAAGGCTGAGCTGATAGGCACTGATGAGGCTGCATTAATAGGCACTGGTGAGGCTGCGTTGATGGGCACTGGTGAGGCTGCATTGATGGACACTGATCAGGCTGCATTGATGGGCATTGGTGAGCCAGGCAGCAACCAGCAAGTGAGCCTAAACCCCCACCCCATGATGCCGGACTTGGACTAGACTTGCTTTAAAATGTGGGAGGGGTTATCAAATTTACCTTTGAGCTGAAGCCCCTGCTCTTTTCCCCACCTAGCAGCACCCCTGTGCAAACAGGACTTTTTATGACTTTCTTCTTGTCACTCTTCCATAAAGGCCAGAGTTACCATGGGCCTCTTGGCTTCTTCTCTGATTAATGCTCTCCTTGCCTGTCAGTTTAGGTGGACGGCCATGACTTGGTAGGTTTGCAGTTGTGCCATACACTTTCCTTTTTCAGATGATGGATTGTGAGATGTTCAAAGCTTGGGATTTATTTTTTTTAACCTAACCCTGCTTTATACTTCTCCACAACTTTATCCCTGACCTGTCTGGTTTATTCCTTGGCCTTCAGGATGCTGTTTGTTCACTAAGGTTCTCTAACAAACCTCTGAGGACTTCACAGAACAGCTGCATTTATACTGAGATTAAATTACACTCTATTTACTAATTATGTGACTCCTGAAGGCAATTGTTTCTTCTAGATTTTAGTTAGGGGTATCAGAGTAAAGGTGGCTGAATACAAAAATGCACACTACACCTTTCAGATATTCTTTTGTAAAAAAAAAATCAAAATCATTTATCATTTTCCTTCCACTTCACAATTATGTGTCACTTTGTGTTGATCTATCACATAAAATCCCAATAAAATACATTTACGTTTTTGGTTGTAACATGACAAAATGTGGAAAATATCAAGGGGTATGAATACTTTTTCAAGGCACTGTATGTTTATGCAAAATTTATATTTATAAAATTTTTTCCTTTAAATTGCTATCATCCTATAAAGGGGTTATGACAACTGGTTGAAATGCACGTGTCAAATTGCGAATAGCAAAAGGCCAATTTGGTTTAGTTAGTAAACTCCAGTAGAGCTGAGAAGGATATTGGAAGGACCACAGATGACGTTCTCATAAATCCGGCTGTACTCGCTGAGCTCAGAATCCGGCTGCTATCTAAAGCTCTTCTTATTTATTTATTTTTCCTCCCGGTACATGAAGTATTTTTGGCTCAGCTCGGCCCTCAAGAGCGATGGAAAGGGTTAGCCGCCATCAGTCAACTCCTGACAAGCCGACCGTTCAGCCTAAAGGTGTGTGTTAAGGATTCATAACATGGCAGGCTTAGCCAACTCCAGACAAAGATATTGTTTTTTTTCGGACCTGACTCAAATCTTAACTGGGGCTCATGATGGGGAGGCGGCAGAGGCGTTAATGGCAGCCGGCGGTGATGTATCTGGTGAGGGAGCCGGCCGGTGACAAAGACGTATGTGTTTGCGGATGGTTAACCTTTTGCTGATTGCGACTGTCAGCGCCGGGAACTCGCGTTACACCACTGGGTCAGCGGCACGATGAAAATTCTCCCAAACTTTGCATCTCAACTTCGATTTAACATGAGCAGAGGAGCGCGGCAATTTTTTAATCCGGTTGGATCATTTTGCGTCACGGTGATACTTCAAAGGGAGATTAACCACTTGCCGACTGCCTCCTGTACTTATACGTCGGCAGAATGGCACGGACAGGCACAATCACGTACCTGTACGTTGCCCTTTAAATGCCTGACGCGTGGTCGCCCGCGCCACCGGCGGCACGCTCGCGACCCTGCCGCCTTCCCCGTGAGTCGGACCGCGGGTCCCGCGGACTCGATCGCCGCGGGGATCCCCGCAACCGTCTCACGGAAGTATAGAGCGGGGAGATGCTTGTGTAAACAAGCATCTCCCCGCTCTGCCTAGTGACAATGACACGGATCTCCGCTCCGTGTACTCGGAGCAAAGATTAATGTCATGTGACACACAGCCCATCCCCCCTACAGTAAGAAACACTCAATAGGGAACACTTAACCCCTACAGCGCCACCTAGTGGTTGACCCCTTCACTGCCAGTGTCATTTTCACAGTAATCAGTGCATTTTTATAGCACTGATCGCTGTAAAAATGACAATGGTCCCAAAAATGTGTCAAAAGTGTCCGATGTGTCCGCCATAATGTCGCAGTCACGAAAAAAAAAATCACTGATCGCCACCATTACTAGTAAAAAAAAAAAAAAATTATAAAAATGCCATAAAACTATCCCCTATTTTGTAGACGCTTTAACTTTTGCGCAAACCAATCAATAAACGCCGATTGTGATTTTTTTTTACCAAAAATATGTAGAAGAATACGTATCGGCCTAAACTGAGGAAAAAAATGTTTTTTTTATATATTTTTTGGGGATATTTATTATAGCAAAAAGTAAAAAATATAGATTTTTTTAAAAATTGTCGCTCTATTTTTGTTTATAGCGCAAAAAATAAAAACCGCAGAGGTGATCAAATACCACCAAAAGAAATCTCTATTTGTGGTAAAAAAAAGGACATCAATTTTGTTTGGGAGCCACTTCGCACAACCGCGCAATTGTCAGTTAAAACGACGCAGTGCCGAATCGCAAAAAGTGGCCTGGTCTTTGAACAGCCAAAATATATATATATATATATATATATATATATATATATATATATCTTAAATACACTGCCTGTACTGACTAAATATAGAGTTTATACTGTATATATAGGCTACGCTGAATGCAGATTATATATATATATATATATATATATATATATATATATATATATACTAGTCTGACTGTATATATATATATATATATATATATATATTTATATATATTTATATATATATATATATATATATATATATCAAATACACTGCCACTATAACTAACTAACCTGCCTGCTTAATCTAGCTCAATCTCTCTATCACTGTCCACTATAACACACTATACGAGCGCTGTGTAAGCAGCCTTATATAGTGTGGGGCGTGGACTTTGTCCCCCTGAGCCATGATTGGACAAAGGCACCCTGCCTTTGGCCAATTATGGCTCTCGCTGAGGAGCGTGCTGTGATTGGCCAAAGCATGCAGGTCAGGTGTATGCTTTGGCCAATCATCATACAGCAATGCACTGCGATCTCGCAGTGCATTATGGGGCGTTCTGCGTTCTCTAATTTTCCGCGAACGCCCCCAAAAATGTGCTGTTCGGTGAACGGACGAACACCCGATGTTCGAGTCGAAGCTTTTCCCTAATGGGCTCTGATAGGTGTCACTTATGGGCACTGGTGAGGCGGCACTGGTGAGCACCGATGGGTTCTGATAGGCGGCACTGAAGGGCACTGATAGGTGGCACTGATAGGTGGCACTGATGGGCACTGGTAGGCAGCACTAATAGGTGACACTGAAGGGCACTGAGGTGGCACTGATGGGCACTGATAGGCGGCACTGATGGACACTGGTAGGCGGCACTGATGGGCTCTGATAGGCGGCACTGGTAGACAGCGCTATTAGGTGACACTGATGGGCTCTGATAGGCGGCTCTTAAGGGCACTGATAGGTGACACTGATGATGAGACACTGATGGGCACTCATTGGCTGACAGCTGATCATGTGGTAAAGGGCTGCTGTGATTGACCCTTTACCCTGTTCTGTGTTCAGCCGAGTCCAAAGGACTCGACAATCACAGAGTGTGCCGCCCCCGCGTTCCGCAGGGGGTGCGCAAGCAGCGCGATCATGGGAGGACTTCCATGGACTCCCTACCGGCATTTTAAGTCCACGCTGTAGCCGTCTTTTGGTTATAGTGCAGGCATGAAAGGGTTAAAGTGTGTTTTTTTTTTTTTTTTTTACTTTGTGTTTAAAAAAACGCTGCACATATACCGTGAGACCTAAAAAATTGCAACACCCGCCGTTTGATTCTCTCGGGCCTTTGAGTAAAATACAATTATATAATTTTTGGGGGTTCTAGCAAAAAAAAAATTTTTTATACGTGTGACAGAAATGTCAGAATTGGCCTGGGTGGCAAGTGGTTAAGATTTCAGAACAAGTCCAATTGAATATGACTTACGACTATTACTATCCAGTATATGCCATGAAATGGATAAATGAGACAAAGTGAACTCTGATTGGCTGCTACGGGTCGCCGCACTTAAGAATTACAATTCTTTATCGGAAGATGCTGTAGGAGTTTTATTCTCCGTATTACAACCATTTCACTCTAAATTGCCGGCATGACTTATATCAGACATTAAGTTTTCTTAATTATACAGAACCGATAAAGGCCACTGCTGGTCTCTGAGGGTTCTACATCCTCCGTCTTCATATTTTTCCTTTTTTTTGTTAATTAAGCCCCAGTGTACCCAACAGATGACACACAGTCTCCACATTGTTCAATTGCATTTGACGGTTTGATTACCGGTGAACTTATTGCCTTCTACTTGAGAAATACCTCCCATCAACAAGACCGATGGAACGTTTTTTGTTTTTTTTTACCAGCAGCAGCCGCGACGAAGCCTGCCAGCGCAGGTCACCCGCTATTTAGGGAAATTACTGAAAATCACGCGGCTTTATTGGTTAAAAGCAAAAAAATTACTTTAATTGTTGTTTAAAAAGCCAAATCTTTGACATAAATAACAGGCTGACTAAATGGAAGATTATAGTCAGCGATAATGGCACCCGGTGCTGTCTTGTAACCTGAAATTCAGCGCCAGAGGTGAAATAATTATATAAATATGAATAAAACAAGAACATTAAAACACACTAATCAGTCATAAAATAGACCCCACAACATGAGCTGCTGACTTAGATTTGCAATTCAGTGTTGGTGCAACATTTGGCGGTACGGTCAACGAACCACGTGATTTGTCAACCTCAGACCTTCTACCAGTCTTCATTTTGGCAGAAAATTTCGATTTAGTTTTAGTCTTATGCCGCGTACACACGACCGTTATTTATGTCATTGAATAAAACTGCATTTTTCTCAACGTGATTCTTCTCAAGCCTGCCTTGCCTACACACTATCGTGGAAAAAAATGTTCGAGTAAAGCGCGGTGACGTACAACACGTACGACGGCACTATAAAGGGGAAGTTCCATTCGGATGGCGCCACCCTTCATGTTAGTAAAGTTTGGTGAGAGACGATTCACGCTTTTCAGCCTCGTGCTTTTCAGTCTGTTACAGCGTGACGAATGACGAATGTGCTATCTCCATTACGAACGCTAGTTTTAACAGAACGAGCGCTCCAATTTCATCACTTGCTTCTGAGCATGCGCATTTTTTTTCACGTCGTTAAAGCCTACACACGCCCGTTTTTCATGACGAGAAAAACGACGAGGTGAAAAACAACGAGAAAAATTAGAGCATGTTCCAAATTTTTCATGCCCATTTTTCACGTCGTGAAAAATGCTCTGGAGCCCACACACGATCGTTTTTAATGACCATTTAAAAAAATTGCATTTCTCTCGTCATTAAAAACGGTCGTGTGTACGCTGCATTATGCCGCGTACACACGACCGTTATTCATGTCATGCAAACAAAACGTCGTTTTTCTCGTCGTGATTCCTCTCAAGCCTGCCTTGCATACACACGTTCATGGGAAAAAAAACGCTCGAGCAAAGCGCGGTGACGTACAACACGTACGACGGCACTATAAAGGGGAAGTTCCATTCGGATGGCGCCACCCTTTGGGCTGCTTTTGCTGATCCTCGTGTTAGTAAAGTTTGGTGAGAGACGATTCACGCTTTTCAGTCTTCGTGCTTTTCAGTCCGTTACAGCGTGACGAATGTGCTATCTCCATCACGAACGCTAGTTTTACCAGAACGAGCGCTCCCGTCTCATACTTGATTCTGAGCATGCACATTTTTTTTTTCCCCTCGTAAAAGCCTACACACGCCCGTTTTTCACGACGTGAAAAAGAACGACATGAAAAACGACGAAAAAAAATAGAGCAGGTTCTAATTTTTTTTCGGGCAGTTTTCTCGTCTAGAAAAATGCTATGGAGCCCACACACCACCATTTTTCACGACCAATCTAAAAAAAATCATGTTTCTCGTCATGAAAAACGGTCGTGTGCATAAGTCTAATGCCGCGTACACACGACCGTTTTTCATGACGAGAAAAATGCAAATTTTTTAATTGGTCATTAAAAACGTCTTTTTCTCAACGTGAAAAATGTCCATTAAAAATTTGGAACATGCTCTAATTTTTTCTCGTCGTTTTTTACGTCGTCGTTTTTCTCATCGTGAAAAACGGGCGTGTGTAGGCTTTAATGACGGGAAAAAAACGCGCATGCTCAGAATCAAGTTATGAGACGGGAGCGCTCGTTCTGGTAAAACATGAGGATCAGCAAAAGCAGCCCAAAGGGTGGCGCCATCCGAATGGAACTTCCCCTTTATAGTGCCGTCGTACGTGTTGTACGTCACCGCGCTTTGCTCGAGCGTTTTTTTCCACAATAGTGTGTAGGCAAGGCAGGCTTAAGAAGAATCACGTCGAGAAAAACGTCGTTTTTTTCAATGACATTAAAAACGGCCGTGTGCATGCGGCATGAGGACTAAAATGGCATTTTAGTTTTAGTCCCAATTTAGTCTTCTGCAATTGTTTTAGTTTTAGTCGACTAAAACTCATTATATTCATCTAAAATCTAATGGCTGTAGTTAAATTGTAATGCATTATTTAAAGCGGAGTTCCGCCCAAAAAAAAATATTAAAAGTCAGCAGCTACAAATACTGCAGCTGCTGACTTTTAATACATGGACACTTACCTGTCCTGGGCGCCGGCGATGTTGGGTCCCAAAGCCGATTTGTCCCTCGGCTCTCGGGTGCTGCCGCAGCTATCTGCAGTGACCTATGCCCGGAAGTGGGAGCAAATACCTGGACTACACAGGTATCTGCTCCCTCCTCCCTCCTGTAAGGTGCCAAATGTGACACCAGAGGGGGGGGGATTCCGAAAAACGGAAGTTTAATTTTTTGGGTGGAACTCCGCTTTAAGCATTTCTCTACAATTTCCAAACTCATTATATACTGCTGGAGTGAAAAATCGAAAATATGTTATTATTTATGATATTGAAGTATGAACTTGCACTACAGACCAGTGTTCATTTTGACGTCATATTTCCATTTACTTTTAGTCTTTGTCTTTTTTGACTAAAATGGCATTTTAGTTTTAGTCGTATTTTAGTCATCTCAATTGTTTTAGTTTTAGTCGTATTTTAGTTGGCTAAAATGGTGTTAAGTTAGTCGACTAAAATGTTTTAGTCGACTAAATTAACACTGCCTTCTACTTACCCTTAAAATAATAACGCAGACTGCAGGGCGTGGGATTAAATCGCCACAGCAGCAATTTTATTTTCAAAATAAAATAACATCACATTAACCACTTTAATACCGGGCACTTTAAATACCTTCCTGCCCAAGCCAATTTTCAGCTTGCAGCGCTGTCGCATTTTGAATGACAATTGCGCGGTCATGCAATCACCCAGCGAATTAAATTAAAAATACAACATACAAAGCCATTCACAACTAAGCCACGAGCTACATCGCCAATCTTGTCTCCAAATATCCCCCAAACCGACCTCTCTGCTCCTCTCAAAACTTCCTACTCTCAAGCTCCCTTGTCTTCTCCTCCTCCCATGGTCATCTCCAGGACTTCTCCAGAGCCTCTCCCATCCACTGGAACTCTCTACCTTAATCTGTCCAACTATCCCCTGCTCTGGCTGCCTTCAGGCGATCCCTAAAAATTCATCTTTTCAGGGAAGCCTATCATGCTTCCAACGAATCTTTTACCACTTCTATCAGCTCATTCATCACAGTTACAGACTTTTTTTTCCACTTGCCCCACCCTATTAGATTGTAAGCTCTTCTGAGCAGGGCCCTCTCAACCCACTTGTATTTTATTGTACTGTAAAGCCTCGTACACACGATCGGATTTCCTATGGATTCTAATCCGATGGATTTTTCCATCGGAAATCCAATGAAGCTGACTTCCATCAGTCTTGCCTACACACCATCAGTCAAAAATCCGACCGTCCCAAACGCCGTGACGTAAAACACTCCGACAAGCCGAAAAAAATGAAGTTCTATGCTTCTGAGCATGCGTCGACTTGATTCTGAGCATGCATGGGGTTTTTCTCCGATGGAGTTCCACACAGACGATCGGAATTTGCTATCGTTTTTTTTTCCATCGGATAAATTTAAAACATGTTCTATTTTTTGTCACCGATGGAAAAAAGACCGATGGGTCCCATACACGATCGGTTTGTCCGATGGGAAAAGTCCATCGGACTGTCTTCATCGGTAAAACCGATCATGTGTACACGGCTTAACAGTATTGTCTCCATTTTATATTGTAAGACCCGGTTCACACAGGGGCGACTCGTCAGGCGACTCAGTCGCCTGACGAGTCGCGTCCCGCTCTGTTCAATGGAACCGTTCTAATAGAAGTGACTCAGGTCGCTCCGACTTAGAAAAAGGTTCCTGTACCACTGTGGGGGCGACTTGCATTGACTTCTATACAGAAGTAATTTTGCAAATCGCCTCTCAAGTCGTCTTGAGATCGCGTCGCCGAGTCGCCCCCAAAGTCGTGCCGCCCCACCGTGAACCGGGTCTAAAGCGCTTGGCGCTATATAAATCCTGTGTAATAATAATAATAATGCAATGCCATATCCAAACAATTTTTTTATCATTTTGTTCACACAAATAGAGCTTTATTTTGGTGGTATTTAACCACTTCAGCCCCGGACCATTTGGCTGACAAATGACCGGGCCACTTTTTGGGAGTCGCTTTAAATGACAATTGCGCGGTCGTGCAACGTGGCTCCCAAACAAAATTGATGTCCTTTTTTTCCCACAAATAGAGCTTTCTTTTGGTGGTATTTGATCACCTCTGCGGTATAAACAAAAACAAAAACATTTTGAAAAAAAAGCAATATATTTTTACTTTTTGCTATAATAATTATCCCCAAAAAATATATAAAAACACATTTGTTTTCCTCAGTTTAGGCCGATATGTATTCTTCTACATATTTTTGGTAAAAAATCGCAATAAGCGTTTATTGATCGGTTTGCGCAAAAGTTATAGTGTCCACAAAATAGGGGATAGTTTTATGGCATTTTTATTAATATTTTTTTTTTTTTACTAGTAATGGCGGCGATCAGCGATTTTTATTGTGACTGCGACATTATGGCGGACACATCGGACACTTTTGACACATTTTTGGAACCATTGTCATTTTTACAGCGATCAATGCTATAAAAATGCACTGATTAATGTGAAAATGACACTGGCAGTGAAGGGGTTAACCACTAGGGGGCGCAGAAGGGGTTAAGTGAGTCCTGGGGAGTGCTTCTAACTGTTAGGGGGAGGAGCTACCAGTGACACGTCAGTGATTTTTATCGTGACTGCGACATTATGGCGGACACATTGGACACTTTTGGCGCTATTTCGGGACCATTCACATTTATACAGCGATCAGAGCTATAAAAATGCATTGATTACTGTGTAAATGTGACTGGCAGTGAAGGGGTTAACACTAGGGGGCTAGGAGGGGGTTAAGTGTGTCCTAGAAAGTGATTCTGTGTGGGGGCGTGGCTTCCTGTGACACGACACTGAGACGTGCAAATCGCAAAAAGTGCTCTGGTCAGGAAGGGGGGAAATTCTTCCGGGGCTGAAGTGGTGAATGCAGAAAATGCATAAAAGGGAGGAAAAAAAAGCTTCTACCTTTAGGAGCACTTTAAGATGAGAGAATTTTATTTTACTCTAAACAGACACACAATTAAGAAATGGTATGACAGGTAACATTCTGAGAGCAGCAGAGGACGAAATTTATGATCCAAGCTGTAACCTTGTAGTAAATCTGTGGCACAGTCGGTCTCACCGCTCCTGTTTAGCATTGCCTTGTTGTGCCCCAGAAATTGATAAATATCCTCCATTGTGTATAAATTTGGCAGTTAAAGTGGAAGTAAACCCTCCTATCATTTTCAGGCAAGGAAGCTGCCATCTTGGCCTCTGTTTAATCGTTAACTGCCATGATGCTGCACATGCATACCTCCCAACTTTCCCATTGTCCACTGCGGGACTTTAATTCTAATTATTTTCCCCCTCTCATCAAAGTTGTTGAGCGGGGGGTGCCACGGGACATTTAGTTTTTTTTTGTAGGGACGTGGTGGTGGTGTTGTTGAGCGGGGGGGGGGGTTCGTCGCGGGTCGCGGAAGTGTGACGTGACGAGGGGAGGATACAACACACACAACACACAAGCCCGCCCGCCCAAGGTTCGTCGCGGAAGTGTGACGTGACGAGGGGGGGTCTCGGAAGTGTGACATGCCGAGGGGAGGATACAACACACAAGCCCGCCCGCCCAACTCACCTGCTTTTCGCTGCCGCTCTGGCGCGCTGGAGGACTAGGGGGACTATGCGGGAAAACAGTGTCCCGCACGGGTACGCGGGAAGATGATGTCCCTGCGGGAGAAACCCGCAGAATCCGTGCGGGTTGGGAGGTATGTGCACATGTGATCAGTTATGACACCAGCCATTGGATGGTTTGACAGTTTGGTTGAGAGCACAACCAATGTGACAGTTGGCATTCCTGGCATGCCGGGAATGTAACTGCTTTTTGAAACTATTAAATCGCTGGGTTTACTAAAAACCCCACTGCAAGTCTTCAGACAGACCATACCTACCTAAAATCAATAAAGTGAAACACCCACAGTCAGTGCTCCAGGTCACAGGCCTTGTGATCTAGGCTGCTGTGTTGTGTATTACAGTATTGTAATAATGTAGGCTTGTTGTGCTTCGTCTGGCCTCCCGATTATCTTTTCTCCTTGTCCCCTCACACAATAGAAGCAATTGTTGGTTTCCATATCTTGGACTGATGATGGCCAAAAAGATTGAAACCACTGTGCTAGGGTGACCACATTTCCAAACTACCATTCAGGGACACCCCCCCCCAACCTTCCCAAAAATCAGCTTGTGCTGTAACGAATCACAGCACAGTGATTGGACACAAGAGGCGGGATTTATGATTTCTCCAATCACAAGCAGGGGGCGGGGATTGTGCTCCTCCAGGCATTGCCGGCCAGGGCAAGTACTGTCAGTGAGTAAAGCGGTGATGTGGCGGCCTTTTTTGGGGGCATCCGTTTGGCCCGGGGGGTGGCTGTGTCAGTTTCATTCCGGGACACTGTATTGTCCTGGAATGAAGGTGCCCGGGACAGACCTGCAAAATGCGGGACTGTCCCGGGCAATCCGGGACACGTGGTCACCCTACACTGTATGCAAATTGAAATACACTATATTACCAAAAGTATTGTGACGTCTGCCTTTACACGCACATAAACTTTAATGGCATCCCAGTCTTAGTCCGTAGGGTTCAATATAGCGTTGACCTACCCTTGGGGTGACCACGTGTCCCGGATTGCCCGGGACAGTCCCGCATTTTGCAGGTCTGTCCCGGGCACATTCATTCCAGGACAATACAGTGTCCTCGAATGAAACTGACACAGCCACCCCCCCCCCGGGCCAATCTGATTACCCCAAAAAAGGCCTCCACATCACCGCTTTACTCACTGACAGTACTTGTCCTGGCCAGGAATGCCTGGAGGAGCACAATCCCCGCCCCCTGCTTGTGATTGGAGAAATCATAAATCCTGCTTTTTGTGTCCAATCACTGTGCTGTGATTCGTTACAGCACAAGCTGATTTTTGGGAAGGGAAGGTGTCCCTGAATGGTAGTTTGGAAATGTGGTCACCCTACCTACCCTTTGCAGCTATAACAGCTTCAACTCTTCTGGGAAGGCTGTCCACAAGGTTTAAGAGTGTGTCTATGGAAATGTTTGACCATTCTTAAAAAAACGCATTTGTGAGGTCAGGCACTGATGTTGGAGGAGAAAGCCTGTCTCCACTAGTTCATCCCAAAGGTGTTCTATCAGGTTGAGGTCAGGACTCTGTGCAGGCTAGTCAAGTTCATCCACCCCAAACTCGCTCATCCATGTCTTTATGGACCTTGCTTTGTGCACTGGTGCGCAGTCATGTTGGAACAGGAAGGGGCCATCCACAAACTGTTCCCACATAGTTGGGACTGGGAGAATGAAATTGTCCAAAATGTCTTGGTATGCTGATGCCTGAAGAGTTCCCATCACTGGAACTAAGGGGCCAATCACAACCCCTGAAAAATAACCCCCCACCATAATCCCCCCTCCACCAAATGATTTGGACCAGTACACAAAGCAAGGTCCATAAAGACATGGATGAGCGGGTTTGGGGTGGAGGAACTTGACTGGCCTGCACAGAGTCCTGACCTCAACCCGATAGAACAATGTAGAGACTGCGAGACAGGCCTTCTCGTCCAACATCAGTGCCTGACCTCACAAATGCTCTTCTGGAAGAATGGTAAAACATTCCCATAGACACACCCCTAAACCTTGTGGACAGCCTTCCCAGAAGAGTTGAAGCTGTTATAGCTGCAAAGGGTGGGCCAACTCAATATTGAACCCTACAGACTAAGACTGGGATGCCATTAAAGTTCATGTTCGTGTAAAGGCAGGCGCCCCAATACTTTTCTGGGTCACTGGGGGATCAATCTGGTTGGTTGGATGCTGACAGCCCATGTGGCTCTGGTGGCCATCTTGGGTCAGGCAGAGTCTATTTTAGACCCTGGCTCTTGGGTTCGGCATGGATTTAGAGTATGGATAGTGTAGGGACAGGTCACCTGTCTGTCAAGGACAGTATTAGCGGCAGGGAAGGGCTCCAGATGAGTAGGGAAAGCTTAGGATTGCACCACTCTTCCTCCCACTTGGGCTCAGACTAGCCAGGCCACATTCCGCCCCTCAAGAGAGATGTCAGCTTGGCTGAGACATGCTCCGCTACAAGCTGCTGTCATCCGTGAGGGTTCCCAGTTTGGCTTCTTTCTGCCGGTATTATTGTGAACTGTTTTACTTTGACCAAAGAGGTTGGTCGCTCGTCACAGGCCCCATTCTTATGCCGCGTACACACGATCGGAAATTCCGACAAGAAAACCGTGGATTTTTTTCTGACGGAATGTTGGCTCAAACTTGTGTTGCATACACACGGTCACACAAATCTTGTCTGAAATTCCGACCGTCAAGAACGCGGTGATGTACAAGACCTATACAAGGCGCCAAGATCAATGAAGTTCAATAGGCAGTTCGGCTCTTCTGCTTGATTCTGAGCATGCGTGTTTTTTTTGCGTGGCAGAATTCCGTCAGAATTGAATAAAGACCATCGGAAAAATAGAGAACCTGCTCTCAATCTTTTCTTGGTGGAAATTCCGACAGAAAAAAAGTCAGATGGAGCCTACACACGGTCGGAATTTCCGACCAAAAGCTCAAATCTGACTTTTCTTGTCGGAATTTCCGATCGTGTGTACGGGGCATAAGAACCCATGCCAGGTTTTCTTTGCTGTCTGTGTCCCTTCTGGGGAGATTACCCTCTTTACCAGCTCAACCATTTCCACCAGGACAGAAGACAACTCTCTAAGAGGGGAGGTCCTTTTTATTTTTTTGGAGCAGGGGAGGACTGGGAATCTTTGGCCTTGGGGTGAGCCCAGTGAAATTTTATGGTGGGGACAGATTTGCTAAAGCAAGTGATTCTTGCAAAGTATGCCATGTGTGCCATAGTGATTGGTGGGCATGGATAAACAGGGCAGAGCGTATACCAATATAGTATAGCAATACCTAATGCCGATAAAATCATGACGATAGACGTGGACAAAATGGCAGATGGACGTACCTGTACGTCCCGTTTAAGATGCAGCATTGTTGGCTCACGCGCGCCCACCGTGTGCTCCGTGATTCCGACCGCGGGTCCCGCGGACTCAATGTCCGCGGGGATACCTGCGATCGTGTCACGGAGAGGAAGAACGGGGAAATGCTGATGTAAACAAGCATGTCCCCATTCTTCCTAGTGACAGGACACTGATCACAGCTCCCTGTAATCAGGAGCGGTGATCAGTGTTGTGTCATACACAGCCCATCCCCCCCCCCCCACAGTTAGAACACATCCTTAGAACACACTTAACCCCTTCAGCGCCCCCTACTGGTTAACCCCTTCACTGCCAGTGTAATTTTTACAGTAGTCAGTGCATTTTTATAGCACTGATCGCTGTATCAATGACAATGGTCCCAAAATGGCGTCAAAAGTGTCCGATGTGTCCGCCATAATGTTGCAGTCACGATAAAAATCGCTGATCGCCGCCATTACTAGTAAAAAAAAAAATATTAATAAAAATGCCATAAAACGACCCCCTATTTTGTAGACGCTATAACTTTTGCGCAAACCAAACAATAAACGCTTATTGGAATTTTTTTTTCAAAAAATATGTAGAAGAATACGTATCGGCCTAAAATGAGAAAAACGTTTTTTTATATATTTTTGGGGGAAATTTATTATAGCAAAAAGTAAAAAAACTGTCGCTCTATTTTTGTTTATAGCGCAAAAAATAAAAACCGCAGAGGTGATCAAATACCACCAAAAGAAAGCTCTATTGTTGGGAAAAAAGGACGTCAATTTTTTTTTGGGACTCACGTCGCACGACCGCGCAATGGTCAGTTAAAGTGACGCAGTGCCGAATCGCAAAAAGTGCTCTGGTCTTTGGCCAGCCGAATGGTCCGGGGCTGAAGTGGTTAAATAAATGCACTTGCAGAAAGAAGTAAAAAAATTGCTTTTCTGAGGTCCAGAGATATTATGAGAAGTTATCCATGCCTAGTCCAGGATACGTCTGGCTGTGGCCAGTGGCAGGGTTAAAAGCTAAAAAAAACTGTAGGATTTGGGATTGACTCTGCTGGACTCACTAGCACATGGGACAAAGCGGAGCACCCAAAGGCCAAGAGGTGGAGAAAGATGGGTTCTCCTAAAGGACTTGGTCTATTGTGAAGCACCTTCAAATCAGCTTCTGTTGCAGCTTTTGGCATTCAGTCGTATGATATCCCGGAGCCTCAAAGGAAATTAGCGCTGGAAGACTTTCCTCTGCCAGAAGCCGTGATAACAGATCTGAATGCGGAGCATGTAGGCAGGTGGAGTAGGTGGTTGGGAACAACGTTGTATGCCTGAAGGCTAATAAAGCCGCTCCATTGCTAAACCTTACCCCTTTAGTCTGACAGTAAACAAAGCAGACAAATAACCACCATTTATTATTGGCACTAGTGGGAACCTGGCATAGGACTAACGTATGCCATGTGCTGCAGGCGTCAACTTGGAAAAGCCTGTGTCTAGTTTTGACATAAAGTTCTATTGAGATTTTGGTGACCAATTTTGGAGGAAAATGTGCTATTAATAGCTGAATCTGTATCACGAGGAGGCCATGGATTGAGTAAGGGACCTAAGGGAAGGAGCCTGTTTGGTAGGGACATATTGTCTTCACCCCCTCCAGCCTTGGGAGCAGTGGCGTCTGGTGCTCAAAATTTTTGGGGGGGGCGCAAACAAACTGAAAAAAAAAATCATCAATTGCCGCCACTGTGCCCATTAAATACAGCCAATGTGCCCAAACGCCACCAGTTTGCCCCCTCAAATGCAGCCAGTTTGTCCCCAAATGCAGCCAGTTTGTCCCCAAATGCAGCCAGTTTCCCCCCAAATGCAGCCAGTTTATCCCCAAATGCAGCCAGTTTGTCCCCAAATGCAGCCAGTTTGTCCCTAAATGCAGCCAGGTTGTCCCCAAATGCAGCCAGGTTGTCCCCAAATGCAGCCAGTTTCCCCCCAAATGCAGCCAGTTTCCCCCCAAATGCAGCCAGTTTCCCCCCAAATGCAGCCAGGTTGTCCCCAAATGCAGCCAGTTTCCCCCCAAATGCAGCCAGTTTCCCCCCAAATGCAGCCAGTTTCCCCCCAAATGCAGCCAGTTTCCCCCCAAATACAGCCAGTTTGTTCCCAAATACAGCCAGTTTGTTCCCAAATACAGCCAGTTTGTTCCCAAATACAGCCAGTTTTCCCCCAAATACAGCCAGTTTCCCCCCAAATACAGCCAGTTTGTTCCCAAATACATCCAGTTTCCCCCCAAATACAGCCAGTTTGTTCCCAAATACAGCCAGTTTCCCCCCAAATACAGCCAGTTTCCCCCCGAATACAGCCAGTTTCCCCCCGAATACAGCCAGTTTCCCCCCAAATACAGCCAGTTTCCCCCCAAATACAGCCAGTTTGTTCCCAAATACATCCAGTTTCCCCCCAAATGCAGCCAGTTTCCCCCCAAATACAGCCAGTTTCCCCCCAGCCCTGCACTTACCTTCCTTGGGTCAGCGCCGTCCTCCTCCACGCTCTTCTTCCGTCCTCGATGTCTTCTCTCACCCTCGATGTCGCTTCAGCCAGTCAGGTTACCAGTAACCAGACCCGGTGAACCTGATTGGCTGAGCCGCGTGTCAGTGTTAACCAGGGAACGCACAGCCCGTGCCTCCCCTGTTTAACTATTTGGAAGCCGATTACAGCCCACAGGCTGTAATCAGGAAGCCTATCAGAGCCGCTGGCTCTGATAGACACTACCAAAAACCAAGCAACTGCTGTTATTCAGATGGCCGGCGCTCACCAGGGGGGCGGCCATCTGAATAGTGGGCGGCAGCGGCGCCGGCGACAATACATACGTTTATGCAATGCATGAATGTATGTATTGTTGACGGTGCAGGGGAGAGAGGGGGCGGCGCTCCTGCGCCCACTATGGACGCACCGCCACTGCTTGGGAGTGGTTTAGAGACCAATGGATGCTGGAAAGTCATAGTACCAGAACCCTGAAGAGAAAAAGAGTCTACTAGCTGTATGGGCAGGAGAACAATTAAAACTTGTACTGAAGAAATGCTGCAACAGTTCACAACAAACCCGGTGGGCAGACAACCCAACAAGGTGCACTCACGGTTTTCAGCGCCTTGACAAGAGCAGGTTTTAGCCGGACTGACAGGGTCTGTTGAGAGGGGCAGAATGTGGCCTGGCCATCTTGTGTCCAATTGAGAAGGTATCCAGAAACAACCTTTCCCTATCACTGGTGCTGTCCCTAGCAAGCGGGGTTCCTCTACCTACGCTACCCACTCACATCAAGTTCACCAAACCTGGGAGCCAGTGCCTTAAAAAGACTCTACCTGACCCATGATGGCCACCAGAGTCACATGGGGTGGCAGCATCCAACTGGATTGCTTCCCTAGTGCCCCCAGGAAACCATAGAGGAACCCTGTTCCCCATGGCTTCCTCTCCAGCTGCAGAACTGCTACGGTGGAGTGCCACCTGCAGTGGAGAAAACATACTGCACCTGCCTACAGACAACCCTATACCCAGGAGCTTATATATGCACTTGACTATTGTTCTAACTTGTGCCTGATGTCAGTTGTCTCGTAATGCACAGAAGCAGAGGCGGCTCTAGGCTTAGTGAGGCCTTAGGCAAAACTTAGAAATGAGGCCCCACTCACGCCCATAATGGGATAAATAATTCAAGCAAGAAAAATGGCTGCAGAAAATACACGGATCTAGCACACAGGTGATCAGCACCACTTCCATGGCACCCTCCTCACCCATCAGACATACTCAGCCAATGCAAGAGGGGGGTGAGAAAGAGAGGGGTGATAGAGAGATCCGATGGCGCCAACATTAGTATTGATCACAGGCAAATTAGGCAACTGCGAGGCCCCTGTGAGTGCGAGGCCTTAGGTGACTGCCTAATTAGAGAGCCGCCTCTGCACAGAAGTGAATGTGAAGATGTTGCTGTCTTTGGCGGTTTCTTATTTATAAAAACTTCCTTAAGGGAACAGTTGTGTCGCCTTCTCTTTTATCCTCTACAAGCAAATAGCGATATAATGCCACAGCTGACACAGATGTCTGATGGATGTCTGAATGATGAAGGGAAGGGGGTTCACCCTCCTACTTACATGAAGCAAGTACATAGTCAACAGGTGGCGCCACGCCGGCGGCAAAAATCAAGTGGCCCTATCTATTTCCGTCAGAATTTCCGACGGAAAAAGTCTGATGGGGCTTACACACAGTCGGAATATTCGATGAAAAAAAATCTCTACTCATCCCAAAATATCTTATTAATATTGGCCCAGGGAGGAAATGCCCAGTTCTCCCTACTTTGGAGAGAGTTCCTCTTGCTTCCTGCAGTCAACGACAAAGGTTTTAACCAATACCTGTATAAAAAGCATAATAAAAAAATATTTTGCCTGTAGTTGCAAATCAAACGCTGGATAGATCCCTTGTTTTTCTGGACTTTGATGACAGTGTTAATCTAGAACTAGCTTTTGTTTCAAAAAGGCAATGAAGAGCTTTTCATGATATTATTGGAGGGCTTTTTCATTTCCCGTCACCCTCTTATGCCGCGTACACACGCTCGGAATTTCCGATAGAATCATTTTTTCATCGAATAAGCCCCATCAGACTTTTTCCGTCGGAAATTATGACGGAATTAGATAGGGCCACTTGATTTTTGCCGCCGGCGTGGCGCCACCTGTTGACTATGTACTTGCTTCATGTAAGTAGGAGGGTGAACCCCCTTCCCTTCTTCCATATTCCCCCTTACCTATGTCTACTTCCTTATTTTGTTTTTTATCCCATTGTTTCAAGAACCAGTTATCGGTCCTCATTTTTTTCTTTAAATTTTTTCAGACTAAATGCATCTGCTCCCGACGAGGCGATTAGCCGCCGAAACGCGTCAAGCCAACGAGCCTTTCAGTATCCTTGGCTCTCCTAGATGCATTATGTTATTACAACATGTTGTGATTTAATTGTCTGGAAGTATCCTCGTTAACTTATGTCTTTATATGGAGCATTTTGGCCAAGATATATATAACCTATGTGATTTTAATAAAATTTACTTTTTTCAAAAAATTCATTGTTCCACCTATGTGCTTCACTCAAAGTCCCAAACCTCTCCCCCCCTCGTGTACACATTGATTAGGGATGGAGACATTTATCTAGGGTGCCTCATTTAAAGTCACGCAGTTCCCTTCCCCTCAATTCCCCCTTCTTTACTAGATAGAGAACATGTTCTCAATTTTTCCGATGAAAAAAAAAATCTGAAATTCCTTTCATCTGGATGCAATTCCAACGGATTAAAAACCACGCATGCTCGGAAACAATTCGATGCATGCTCGGAAGCATAGAACTTCATTTTCTCGGCTCGTAGTGTTTTAAGTCACTGCGTTCTTGACGGTCGGATTTTAGTGTGAAAAACCCGTCGGAGTTTATTCCGACGGAAATTCCGCTCGTGTGTACAAGGCATTAGTCCTTCAAACTGACTCTTCTGTTTATAATAAACTTCACAGCAACACAAATGTTGAGCCCATTTTTTGACTTTTTATTCTCAGTAGTATGGCTATCGAGACCAAGATGGCTTCCGCCGCCATTTCTACACAAAGATGGAACAGTCATTTTCTCCTGGCAGCCTGTGTAAAAGTTTTCTTGGCCAGAACTCTGCTCTGAATAGAATCCAACATGAAAAAATACCAAATAATACATGTGCGCTTCTGAATAGCTTTGATAACATGGTGACATACAATATGTTCTTTTTAATACGGTCTTAGTGCCTCCGCCATTGTCAGCTCCCTTAAAGAAATTTTAATTGCGTTGGAGAGACGATAAAGAGGGGTCATTATAAGTAGTTGGTACAACAAAGCAGTTATAAGAATCGGTTGCATTAAGGAGATTTTTCAGTTGAAATATAGAAATAACCTGCTAATTTTCTCATTCACTGCTGAATGGGGGAGAAAGCCGCAGTCTGCAGGGGTCTCTCTACTTATTAGAATGTAAGGAAACATTGCAAGCACTTGTGCCAACTCAAAGAACTCTTGACTGTAACCGAGTCCTTTGGATTCTGTTCAGCATTTAACCCTTGTAATGTCGGGAATATCTCGGGAACACCTTAACCACTTAAGCCCCGGACCATTTTGCAGCTAAAGGACCAGGCCCCTTTTTGTGTTCGGCACTGCGTCGCTTTAACTGACAATTACGCGGTCGTGCGACGTGGCTCCCAAACAAAATTGACGTCCTTTTTTTCCCACAAATAGAGCTTTCTTTTGGTGGTATTTGATCACCTTTGCGGTTTTTATTTTTTGCGCTATAAACAAAAATAGAGCGACAATTTTGATAAAAATGCAATATTTTTTACTTTTTGCTCCCCAAAAAATATATATAAAAAAAAATGTTTTCCTCAGTTTAGGCCGATACGTATTCTTCTACATATTTTTGGTAAAAAAAAATCGCAATAAGCGTTTATTAATTGGTTTGCGCAAAAGTTATAGCTTCTACAAAATAGGGGATAGTTTTATGGTATTTTTCTTAATAATTTTTTTTTACTAGTAATGGCGGCGATCAGCGATTTTTATCGTGACTACGACATTATGGCGGACACATCGGACACTTTTGCCACCTTTTTGGGACCATTCACATTTATACACCGATCAGTGCTATAAAAATGCACTGATTACTGTGAAAATGACATTGGCAGTGAAGGGGTTAACCACTAGGTGGCGCTGAAGGGGTTAAGTGTTCCCTATTGAGTGTTTCTTACTGTAGGGGGGATGGGCTGTGTGTCACATGACACTGATCTTCGCTCCGAGTACACGGAGCGGAGATCCGTGTCATTGTCACTAGACAGAGCGGGTAGATGCTTGTTTACACTAGCATCTCCCTGCTCTATACCTCCGTGAGATGATCACGGGGATCCCCGTGGCGATCGAGTCCGCGGGACCCGCGGTCCGACTCACGGGGAAGGCTGCAGGATCGCGAGCGCACCACCGGCGGCGCGCGCGACCACACGTCAGGCATTTAAAGGGCAACGTACAGGTACGTGATTGTGCCTGTCCATGCCATTCTGCCGATGTATAAGTACAGGAGGCGGTCGGCAAGTGGTTAAAGACTATGCGTCAACAGTCCTCAGCAAACTCCTGGGCTTCTTTACTAAAGCTAACGCAACCAAATGTCTTCTCCAGAGCAGCCAATGAAATGTCAGCTGTCGTTATTGGTTAGAAAATTAGATCTAACTGGCTGTCATGGGGTAGACATTGTGCCCTGATGTCTGTTTAGTATTTATTACATTTTTAATGCGCACTTGAACGGCAGCCAAAACTTTATAGTAGGTTTTGGATCAAACAGGGAAGATCTTGAGCCTCTTTCAAGTCTTAAAGCAGAACTGTGGCTCTGCTTGCACTGAAAGGGTTAACTACTCGTTCCTGTCTAGGGAATTGGAAATGCACCTTCACTTACCTGATCATATGCTCCCCCTACACTCTAGCAGTGGACTGTCCCATGACGTCCTCATGCTATGACTATGTATCAGTCCTAATGACATCAGAGAACCTTAGATTGCTAGAGCATAGTAGAGAGGAGGCTACAGGGACTGGTGTAGCCTGCAGGAGCAGGGCATCAGGTAAGTATGTAGTAAGTGCAGTCTTAACTCCATACTGTAGGTGGCACTCGACCGAAGCAGCAATGCAGTAGGTTGACTTCCTGTGGTGAGCAGGGTTTCAGCTGTCTGATTGGACGCTGGTGCCCCAGTAACCTCAGTGGACATCTTGGGTCAGGACAGTGTCTATTTAATGCCGCGTACACACGGCCAGAATTTCCGACGGAAAAATAGAGAACCTGCTCTCTATCTAAGTCCGTCGGAAATTCCGACAACAAAAGTCTGATTGAGCCTACACACGGTCGGAATTTCCGATGAAAAGCTCCCATCGGACTTTTGCTGTCGGAATTTCCTATCGTGTGTATGGGGCATTAGAAACTGGCTCCTGGGTTTGAGTGGTCAGTGTAGGGACAGATTCTCCATCTCTCAGGAACAGTGCATAGCTGTAGGGGAAGGTTCCAGAGAAGTAGGGACAGTGCAAGGACTATGTCTACCTCCACTTTAGGAAGCCTCCCTTTTTGGATGAGGCCTCATTGCAGACGCTGTTGGCACCAAACCAGACTACAGACCATTACCACAGTTCGTAAGTGGCTCTGGATGGCTCTGGATGGCTGTGCCTACCCGCCAGGCTTACTTGTACTTTGTTGGACCTTTTTTTTTAATATACTGCTATCGTTTTTATTGACCTCTGTGTGTTTACTGCCGCCACACCACATTGCACCCTGTTCACAACTAAAACAAGTGTGCCCGGTCGCCCTAGACATAAAGGAGTAGTCAGCATTCCTTTTAAAGACTTGAAGGACCTAACGTTCGCAAAAACACTGTGTATCATAAACTATTTATTCTTTTATTAAATAAAATACAAATTTCTGCCTTTTTAAAAAAAAAATTGTTTACCCTTTGTTACATCTCAGTCCAACTGTAGCGCTCAGCTCCCAATGACTGGGCGCTATGTTAAATTTGGAAGGTATCTGAGCCAATAGTTGGGCTTAGATGTAAATAATTGATGTTAAATTAGCCTTTGTTCCGGCTATGGCTGTGTTGGGCGGACATCCCACTGTTTGCCTGTAGGTGGCGTTACCACCTCAGGCCAATGTGGAAGACTGACAGGCCAGAGTGCATTGGGTACCTTCCCCTGGGAACAGTTCATTGGGCGTGGTCTAACCGCTGAGCATGCTGGGGAAGGGTACTTAAGGGACAGACGCCATGTTTTGGGGTCCTTCGTCCCCTCGCTGCCCTCCTGGCACGAGGGGTGTGTTGAGTGATCTTGGCCTCGGAACCATGCTGGTCCGAGGCTGCAACTCTAGTAAGTAGGCCCAGTTATACTGACTGGGGCCTGCTCTTTGAAGGTGATCCTGTGCTGTCTGTCCTGCGGGAGGAAGCCACTCAATGGAGGAAACCAGGGGAGGACCTGTCCTGGAAAAGACCGAGCGGAAGGCTGGTGTCTTGAGGAAGGCCTGGTAAATCTATTGGAGGATGCACCGCAGCTAAAGTTCACCTTAAGTTGGCTTAAAGGTTCTTGACTGTTTGGCTGGAAGTCTGGGTGTTAAGTCCTGTGGCAGAGGACCCCGGATTATCCAATTTTGTCCACAACTGGTCTGTGGCAGAGACTGGTCCTGATCATAGTTCGTGCTTCATTCCGGCTGCTAGGCCAGGTGAGAGGGGCCTATCCGGGTGAGCAATACCCACTCAGGGAGGAGTGGTGACTAACTTTATACTTGAGAAGTTTTCCCCAGTGATCTGTACTGTGTGCCTGAAACTACCCCTTCCCTTCACCCTTCTACTACTCATCATATGTTTATGCAAAAGAAGGAAAATAAAACCTAAGGGTTTCAGGTTTTACATCTTGTGTGGACATTGGAGTTTCTACAGACTTTCTTCCCCTAGACAACGAATACTGAGGTAACGTGCAAGGCCCAAAATTAAACCAGCAGCTCCTACGGGGGTGTGCTACACAACTATTCCCCAATTTCTGTCAACATGCAATCCAGCAGTGGCTTCATGGCATGCCTCTGGGTGGGTTTCCCAGTGGTGACAGCAATGGACCATGCCTGCCTAATGTGTGTTGAAATGGCCACTTGTAGAAGCTTGGATGACATTGACAACGCTAAAGACAGGGAAAGAGCATTCTCACCCTATACTTGGAAGTATCTAAACAAGGACCTTCTTGACAGGATCACCAAGTATTCTTTTATCAAACGACAGACCTGGAAGAATAAATGGAGATGCTACATGACTGGGCGGAGGAATAGTCCTAAAATTCAAGTGGAATGTGTAGATGCAAGAGATCTTACCTGACTAATTAAGGATTGTAGTCAAGTGGTTGGATTAAGGAGCTGTGACAATTGCTGGGGGATCATTCCAGATGCATGGTCGAGAGCAAACAATCGTCTCGGCCACCACCAGTGTTTTCTTATACATCAATTTGGTCGGGTTTTAGGAGGACTTATCATAGCAGGTTGGCCAGTAGGGGGTCTGTGGAACAATGGGATGGTTAGAAAATGTGGGGTCCATATGATGCTGTGGTGCTTCCCCTTTTTGTTACCAGTTGTCTTTACCAACCTCAGTTCTTTGTGAAGGCAGAAGATGCTCAATTTGGAGCTGTACTTGAGTGGGCGGGTTGCAGCTGGGGACAGGGTTGGCTCATAGTCGATCCTTAGGTCAGCAGACACCAAAGAACTCCTCTTAGGCCTCGTACACACGACCGATTTTCTCGTCGTAAACAGTCAAGAAAAGTGCCGCGAGAGTTTTTTTGTCTAGAAAAACGTTCGTGTGTATGGTTTTACGACGAGAAACTTGACGAGAATCTCGACGAGAAAATAGAGAACCTGCTCTCTATTTTCTCGTCAGGAGTCCAGATTTCCTCGTCGTGTTTCTCGTCGGCCTGTTTTGTGACGAGAAAATGGTTCGTGTGTATGCTTTTACGACTCTTCCAAAAGCGCGCATGCTCACAAGCAACTATGAGACGGGAGCGCATCTTCTGGTAAAACAAGCCTTCATAATGGAGAGAGCACATTCGTCACGCTCATAAATATTTCATCGTTTAAATGTTCTGCATTGAATTCTTCGTTAGAATGTTACATTAATCAAAACGAGAGACCTTCTTTTGCTGCTGATATTCACACAGAGTTCTGCCTTATTTTTAACCTTTTTCATGCTGCTCTTTATAAGATTTATGTGTATTATATCGTGCAAGTTTTTAGGAATAATTTAAATGGTTAGATTTTTCAAAATGATGTTAATTATAATTTCTCAATGTTTTGATAGCGATCTCCCATTTAATTTTCTAATCTATATTTTTAAAATTTCACACCATGTTTTTGTGCTAATCAGATTTAGTTATTCTTTTGGGGGGGTGATATCTGTGCCTTTTATTGTCAGTCAAATGTATCTGCTTACTCCAAAGCTTGTTTTTTTTTATTTAAAAATACACATAGTCAAGTATGAACTTAAACAAAAAACACATTTATTCATGTTTATAAATTAAATAAAGAGAAGGCAGCGCTGGAGAAGCTGCTGCCATTTGTGCATCCCAGGGACCCCAGAGCACACAGCAACCCTGTGTGGACACTAAAATTGGGAGCTTGAGAAGGCCCACATTTCAGAACACAATCTGATGCTGGCCTCCCAGAGGTCAGGAACAGCAGCAGGTGAGATATATGTCCCAAGTGTGTGGTACTACAACAGGCTGCCTTCTGTCCGACCAGTGCGACCACAATGAAGCGAGGCCATCACTTCCTCTTCTTCCTGGCAACCTTCCCTGCAGCCTTTACTGAAGCCTTCCTTCTTCGTTTAGCTGGAGGCTGGCCCACTGGAGGGGTACTCCTGTCAGGAGGAGGAGGTGGAGGTGTAGCAGAAGGGGGTGGGGCAGAAGAAGAAGGTGGAGGTGTAGCAGAAGGGGGTGGGGCAGAAGGTGGAGGTGTAGCAGAAGGGGGTGGGGCAGAAGGTGGAGGGGTAGCAGAAGGGGGTGGGGCAGAAGGTGGAGGGGTAGCAGAAGGGGGTGGGGCAGAAGGTGGAGGGGTAGCAGAAGGGGGTGGGGCAGAAGGTGGAGGGGTAGCAGAAGGGGGTGGGGCAGAAGGTGGAGGGGTAGCAGAAGGGGGTGGGGCAGAAGAGGAAGGTGGAGGTGGAGGTTGAGGTTGGGTCAGTTGGGCCACCTCACATATGGCGGTATTGGGGGTAATTTGCTCCATCACCCCCTTGTTGAGCAAGGTGATGAGCAGGGGTTCGCATAGGAGGCGTTGCTCCATGCTCATCACCTTGAACTTAGCCTCCACTAGGCCGGCAATGGCCTCTTCAGGGGATGTGGGCTCCTTGAGGGTGGCATGGGCCTCTTTAATAAGGGCCATTGCTGCCTCACTGGTGGTCCTGTCCCTCCTGCCTCTTTTGTGAAGCCTGATGGGAGGCACCTGGGATCTGTTGCTTCTCCTTTGCCCTGCCACCTCCTGTCTGCCACTGGGCCCTGCCACCTCCTGTCTGCCACTGGGCCCTGCCACCTCCTGGCTGCCACTGGGCCCTGCCACCTCCTGGCTGCCACTGGGCCCTGCCACCTCCTGGCTGCCACTGGGCCCTTCCTCCTCCTGCCTGACAGTTTCCAGACCCTCCTCCTGGCTGATTTCATCCTGTGTATGAAAAAGAAACATAGTTTAATATGTTGGTTTAATCTTTGCATCAAACTTTGTAATCCTGATGGAAGCAATTAGAATGTAAATGCATAAATCCTTGCTTTAAATTTACCACTACATCAGCTTGACTATTTACCACACAATTAAGTGCAGAATAATGTCTACAGATCATGATTTCACTTGTTGAATACAAAATAATGTATGTTTCTCATCCTGACATATTTGGGAAACATTAATTTTATCCCACTACATTTTCAGTTAATACTATACCTGGCTCCAGATGGCCAAATCAGGATCATCCAGGATGGCTGCCTCCTCTTGCTCCAGAGAAGGCTCAGGTTGGCTGCAGGGAAGTCTGGGGGGAAGAGTGGAGAGTGATGGCCTTGTCTCAATGTGGTCATCCAGGAAGGACATCCTGCTGTAGTACCACAAAACCGGGACATAAACATCATCTGCTGCTGCTCCTGACCTCTGAGAAGCCAGCACCTTAGAGCGTTCAGTCCTGTAGGTACCTCTCAAGCTCCCAATTTTAGTGTCCACTTGTTTTGCTGTGGCTGTGGGCACCTTGGTATGCACAAATGGGAGCAGCTTATCCAGCGCTGCTTTTCTCACCCCTTTTTTTTTATGGATGGGGTTTTTGGTCTCCCACAGAGCCGGCAGCTCCCTTACCCGGTCAATAAATTCCGCCAGGAACTCTTTGTCGCTAATAAATACATTCATATTGTATCTGCAAGTAAAATAAATTATATTTAAATAATGTGAGGCAAACAGTCTAACCTCCTTCACATCCTAGTCACCATATATATCCTCCACCAATCTCAAGACAGTATAGGCCAACAATTTTAACAAGTCTCACAAAATCACATACCTTCGTTCGCACGTCCGTCACTTGAACTCCTCTCTCCGCACACCGAACGTACTATAGTCACATGTGTGTTTGCTATATACACACCACGCATGCGTCCAAATTGGAACACGTCGCTCCGCACACGTCGCCCGCCCATGACGTTCTAACTAACATCTTTTCCCCGCCCCTTCTCTTTCGGCGCGCAGACAGATATGGCGGAGTTACAGCAGGTGTCTGATAATTCCGCAACTAGCGAGGAGACAAGCCCGGAGACCGAGGACACGTCACGATCAAGGAGGAGATTCAAGGCATCGAATATGTCTTTGGCGGAGATGGCGGAGATGGTGGACATCTTGGTCAAGGCTGATTATGATGCCAAGCATGGGCCGTATAGCAAACCAAATAGAAGGAAGGCCAAAATCCTCACTAAAGTTGTGAAGAGTCTGAGGGCGAAGTTCGGGGTGAAACGCTCAAATGAGCAGCTCAGAAAGAGGTGGTCAGACCTCAAACTGAGGGAGCCAGACCAGTTGAGGAGCATAAAGAGGATGCTCGCTAAAAGTAAGTAAAATGACGACCTTTCTGCTATTAATCTTTTTAGAAACTTACTTTTTTTTTTTTTAAAGCATATTGGACTCCCTTCCAAAATGTATTATTTTGAACTTGGTTGGGCACAGTAATCGTTCGTTACGTTACCGACACTTCGTTCGGCCACTATCCGTGGTTTTGGCTTATTTAAGACCCCCAAAAGTAATTAGACATCTGCCATTTTTGATCAAGTATTGTGGATAATTTTTAAGTCTAGATGATGTGTTTGTAAGGAGAATGAAATGCAAACTTTAATCAGTGTAAAGGAGAGGACACTCAGCAGCTGCTTCCACATCTGTACTTTGGAGCACTATAGTGTGGGCCACCAGACCCGCCTTTTTTGGGTGTCCCACACAGGTGCATCAGAGTTTATTTGTGGTGCCTCCATGTTCCAAAAATTACATCCAAATGTGAATACTAAACATATTTGGGGTCATAAAGAATGCATTTTTCTTTAAATTCCGCACAAACACACACTTGTACCCCACTTCCAAACAATTTAGCCTGTTTTAAGTTTAAAAATGAGATTTTTACAGTGTGATAAATAGACCTTTGGTTTTATTCTCATAGGGGAGAGAAGACTGGGAGGAGGACACTCCAGGGAGCACATGCACCCCACAACTTCCAAGCAACCCCAAACTCCCAAAGATCCACAACCGAAAGATGTGCAGGAAGTTGAGGTGGAGGAAGGAGAAGTGCAGGAAGGAGAGGTGGATGACGTTGTGGATCTGGTCACCACAACAGGTCAGTATCTGACACCACAGCTTAAGGTAAGCGAGGTAGGCCTGCAGAGTTTTATTATTTTTTTTTTATGGTTTTTAGGGGATGGAAATGTTGTGAAGGATAGCACACCGTTCTCTGCTGACAGTGCCCTCCGCCTCATCCAGCAAGTGATGGAATGTAGCACGGAACTGGACCTAATTAAACAAAGAATCCATGTGATGGAACAAACATTTAAAGACATTCTCAATGTTTTGGGGAGAATTCAATAAGCCATCCAAACACATTTGTTTTTACATGTTTGTTTTTATATTTTTACTAATTTTTTGAGTAACAAAGCAGCCAAAAATTGAATATGCACACAGTGTGTGAACATGTGCTATCTGCCATCAGGGGATATCCATGTACGTCTTTTGTGGGTGCAACACCTTCCTCGTATCAAAAGTCGGTGAACTGAGGAAGGGGATGCACCCCCAAAACACATCCATTGATCACCCCTGATGGCAGATAGCACATGTTGACAATAGGGATCAGGATTGTAAACTTCCTATTTGCAAAAAAGTAAAAATGTGTGCATATTGAATTTTTGACTGGGCAAGGGGTGGCAGGACCCCATATTAGGACGGGCACATAGAGACATAGTTTGTGTAACTGAATGTCTCAGATTGCTCAGAGGTATCCAATGTTGTCATTTTAGAAATGCAAGTGGTATTTTTGTATTTTCATAAGCCAAAATTTGACGGGTTGTGGTCAGGCCAACCCCAAAGTAAAACAAAAAAAAATGTGCAGAGAGTAAAATATTTGAACACAAACAACGTGTAGCTTCTTTTTATAATACACTCTAAGCTTATTTGGTTCTTTTGTAAGGTAACATAGTGAAATTGGTTGTTATTTACTAAAGTAAAATACACTTGCCACTACAAATGCACAAAGACAAACTAGGAGACAGGAAAGAACAAATAATTAAAGGTTTAAACAAGATTTTTATTGGGATACTTAGACATAGGCTGGCATAGGAATTGCCCTCCTACCCGTGAAATACTCCATGTATTTGTCCCGAACCACACGGGCATTTTGGGGGGGCAAGCCAAGACGGGCAGATTCCAGGCCCGGAAGGGGATTTGCAGGGGAAAGTCCAGCCTCTGGCAAAACTGAGGCCATATATGAATTCGCTTTGCGGCAAAGAAAATTGTGTAGCACACAGCAGCATAACACTACATAGTTTATTTTGTAGTCCGCCAAGTGGATGGAAGTCATAAAAAGGCGGAACCGGCTGGCCATTATGCCGAAGGCATTTTCAACGACTCTTCGGGCCCTGGCCAGCCGGTAATTGAACACACTCTTCTCTGGGGTCAGGGTCCTCTGTGGAAATGGCCTCATAAGATGCCGTCCGAGTCCGAAGGCTTCATCAGCCAAGAAAACAAAGGGGAGTCCTTCAATATTCCCTGCATCCGGTGGCAATGCAAGGTCGTCACTCTGGAGACGGAGGGCAAACTCCGTCTGGATGAAGGATCCCCCATCGGACATCCGGCCATTCTTCCCTACATCAACATAGAGGAATTCATACCGTGCTGACACCACCGCCATCAGCACAATGCTATGAAACCCCTTGTAATTGTAGTAGTAGGACCCAGAACGGGGTGGTGGCACGATGCGGACGTGCTTCCCGTCTATGGCACCACCGCAGTTGGGAAAGTCCCACCGCGTGGCAAACTCCGATGCCACAGTCTGCCATTCCTGTGGCGTGGAAGAAAGCTGTGGAGTGAAACAAGATGAAATAATATTAGAAAAACAAAGGCATACATTACAAGCAAATTCAAGACCAAAAAATTAGAGACCAACATCAATCTAATTATACGTTTATTAAGGTGTGTAAAAAAAGTATAATGGAAGGCTCATTTATCATATTCATCACCCCCTCTGATGGGCCATTACTAAATTATTTTGGGGGGGGGAGATGTGTTTGGCCACAGGATAGCATTGCAGTGGCGGTGCGTCCAGAGTGGGCGCTGGAGCACTGTCCCCTCTCTCCTGTGCCCATCACTCAGAACAATACATAGGTTCATGCGTTGCATGAACCTATGTATTGTCTATGCCGCACACTATTCAGGTGGATGGCCTCTTGTAAAGCGACCGACATATGATTAATTGCGTCATTTAGGGGGTTAAAATTGCAGAGCAGAAACAGGTATTAAAAAAGTCTTGCAAATTACAACCTGAGGGATGTAATTGGCTTCCTCAAAGAAAAATCGGGGACGCAAGGAGGGGGCATTCCTTGTGTAAACACTGACAGGCTGCTCTGCCAATCATGTTCACCAAGTCTGTTTAATGGTAACATGATTGGCTGATGCAACATGAAGGGAAGGAGAAGACATCAAGGACAGAAGAAGGATGGCGCTGACCACAAGAAGGTAAGTGCAGGGCTGGGGGGAAACTGGCTGCAATAGAGGGGACTAAATGGCTGCATTGGAGGGGACAACTGGGGGCGTTTATTAGGCAACAGAGCAAAAAAGGAGGAAGTTTATTTCCGAAATTGGGGTTGGAACCCCCCAACATTTGGAGCAACAGGCGCCCCTGCTGGAAAAGTTAGTGAGGGGAAATATTTAGGGAGGATAAAAAAGGGGCAATCTAAAGCTTCCAACATGCATGGGGACAAAGGGGACATTCTCAGCATATTACAATCATGGTAATTAGGAAAGGATGAAAGAAATACAATACATTAGCATACATGTAATACATAAAATGTGATGTGAAGGGAGAAAACTTACCCTAATATAGTCCTCCTGCAGGACTTGTATAATAGCAGAACAGGTGTCTGGGATTATGAGGCCCAGAGCCTGGGGGGAGATGCCTGTGGTGAACTTCAAGTCCTGAAGACTTCTCCCTGTCGCCAGGTAACGCAACGTGGCGATGAGCCTCTGCTCAGCACTGATGGCTTCCCGCATAACGGTGTCCTTCCTGGTAATATAGGGGGACACCAAAGCCAACAGTTCCTGAAAAACGGGGTCAGACATCCTCAGAAAATTCCTGTAGTCCTCAGGATTATTCTCGACGATCTCCCGCAGCAGAGGCATGTGGCAGAATTGGTCCCGCTGGAGCAACCGATTCTTGGTCCATGAACTCCTCCTCACCCCATTCATGGACTGGTCTTGGTCCAAAACAAGCAGACCAACACCAAGCGCACGCACAGCACGAACTCGACGACGAGAACGTCCAGGCGACATGGCTAGGAAACGGTCGTCTAATCAGAACGTACAGAACAGAACGCACTTTAGAACAGCAAGGCCTATGAATAACGAACTGAAATTCAGAAACGAACAGGCAAGAACGCACTGTAAAACAGATACGACCTGCCTAGACGCCCTGAAAGTCAAGATACGAACCCACAAGCACAAACTGAACGGCAGAAAACGATCTGAAAAGTACGAAGACTGAAAAGCGCGAATCGTCTCTTCCCAAACTTTTACTTCAGACGCGGTAACACGAGATCAGCAAAAGCAGCCCAAGGGGTGGCGCCAAGAAAAAAGATCTTCCCCTTTATAGTGCCGTCGTACGTGCTGGACGTGAGCGCAGAGAACCACGAGGAAATTGGAAAATGACAGTGTGTACGCATAGAAAGCTTGACGAGAAAATCGACAAGCTTAACAAGAATCTCGTCGAAAAAAACGACGTGTTTTTTACGACGAGAAAATCGGTCGTGTGTACGAGGCCTTAGAATCCAAGAATTGTCATGTTATTTTCAGTATGGTTCATTTGTTTTGGTTATTTATTACATTTTTTTTTATTATTATTTGGCTAATAAAGGGCTGTTGTTCATTGAGGAGATGAAATTGACTAATTCAGCTGTAGATTTAAAAATACCGTATATACTCGAGTATAAGCCAAGTTTTTCAGCACTTTTTTGTGCTGAAAATGCCCCCCTCGGCTTATACTCGAGTCTGTGTCCATCTTCAACTTTGTGCGCCTGATCCCGGCCAGCCGTAGGTCCCCTGGACCCCAAACTTGGCACACTTGTAGCCCCACTTCCTCTACAAGTGTGCAAAGTTTGTTGTCCGGGGGACCTACGGCCGGGGAGCACTGATTTTTCAAAGCCGGGCACCCCTTCCATAGACTCCCATGTTAAACATCAGTCTAGTCACACAGTGCAGGAGATCAGGTAGGGAGTTTGGGCACAGTGAGGCAAAGTGAGGCACAGTGAGGCATGCAGATGGACACCCTAGGCTTATACTCAAGTCAATAAGTTTTCAAATTTTTTTGTGGTAAAATTAGGTGCCTTGGCTTATATTCGGGTCGGCTTATACTCGAGTATATACAGTATGTAAAATTACATTTAAATGTTAAAGCTTAAATTATTATTTAGTGAATGGGGTTTACCTTTTTCCATCAGTAGAATGGTCTTCCAATCTTCATACTACCGTGCTCTGTGCTGGCATAGGTAAGTAATGGCTATACCCCTCATCCCAAATCTTCTAACATAGTCTTGTAGTGCTGAGGAAGAAAGGGGGGGCTGAGGGGGTGTCTGACAAGGTCTGTTAAACTCACTCGGCTGTGTGGTCCAACTGGTGCCTACTGAACTGCTCAATTGTATTTAACATCTCTAAGAGGTGGTAAAGGTATGTACACATAGTCGTATGAAAATACGACAACTAATAACCAAGCTCTTGCTGGCAGAAGCTGGCACGAAGATCTTGTTTAAAAAGTACTCTGTACACATGTAACATTTGAGCAATGTTTACATGTGTACAGGTGTGCAGCAATAATGCAACCTATTGGTTGCTAGGGCGCAGGTGGCTATTGTCTTTCGTTGACACAGCTAGCTATTGCCGACTAGTGTCCTCAGTTGCTAGGACACAGATGGCTATTTTCACCTAGCTTCCTCTGTTGCTAGGATGCAGACAACTATTGTTCTCAATGGCTAAGTCACAGGTAGCGATTGCTGACTAGTGTCCTCAGTTGCTAGAATGCAGGTGGCTATTGTCTAGAATCCCCTGTTGCTAGTACACAGATGGCTGTTGCAGCCTAGCATCCTCTGTTGCTAGGATGCAGACAACTATTTGTTCTCAAGGGCTAAAACACAGGTAGCCATTGCCGACTGGTGTGCTCAGTTGCTAGGACGCAGATGGCCATCACAACCTAGCTTCCTCTGTTGCTAGAACACAGGGGCAACTGCAGCCTAGCATCCTCTGTTGCTAGGACACAGACAGCTATTCTCAATGGGTAAGACACAGGTAGCTATTACAGGCTAGTGTCCTTAGTTGCTAGGACACAGTTGGCTATTGTCACTTAGCTTCCTCTGTTGCTATGACACAGGTGGCTATTGCAGCTAGCATATTCTATTGCTAGGATGCAGACAGCTAGTGTTCTCAATGGCTAGGACACAGGTAGCTATTGCTGACTAGTGTCCTCAGTTGCTGAGACACAGGTGGCTTTTGTCACCTAGCTTCCTCTGTTGCTAGTGTAGCGCACCCACCCCAGCCTTTACCTGCTTTTCTTCTATTCGGCTCCTTCGCAGGAAAGACTGAGGCACACCGCGCCACAAGCCCGTACCCTCCTGGATGGGGAGGTTGAGCGGTGTTAGTTTCTCGGGGCTGCCTGCAGCCAGTGTTTAAAAACCTCCAGAGCTGACCTTGTTTCTGGGGTAATCAGAAACAAGTCCTTAGTTCTCTCCAGTAAGCAACTGTCCACACCAACTGAAAAGTCCAACTTCTTATTTATTCTTAAGGGCAATAAATAGTCTCTTTGAGAGCAGACAGGTTGAGACAAACATGGGTCAGATAAGGTGGGAGGAGGTCCAGGCACAAACTTAATTTAGGGTTTCTCATGTTCTGGTTTGCACGAACAGGCTTGGCGCATGGTCCCTGCCACAGACCAGGAGGTTGGTCACTGCCACTGACCTGGTGAATAGTTGCAAGTCACTGCCACTGACCTGGTGTGCGTAGAGTCACTGCCACTGTGACATAAAGAACCCGCACTTCCTTCTTTGAGTAACTTGGCCCCTTTTTAGGAAAAGAACATCCCTCCGGAGAGTTACCAGAGGCCCCCTCTGCCACCACGACTCTGCGCTGGGTCTTCAGAAAGGGTCACCTCCCTGGCCTCCTCGATCCTGGATATGGGTCCCCTCGCAAGGCAGATCCCTGAGAGTCTCGATCCTTAGCGGACCCCAGCCGAAGGTTGCTGGGTTCCGGGCCCTCACCAAAGTACCTCACCCCACACTGAAGGTGTCTGGGATGGAAACAGCAGCTCCGTCTCCGGGCCTAGGGCACTCAGAGACAACACGCTCGCCCAGGCCTCCGGGCCTAGGGCACCCGGAGGCGACACACACACCCAGGCCTAAGATGCCTGGGCGCGGAACCGACCCCTCTGGAAGATGGCCGCCCCCTTTTATATCCTCTCCCGACAGGCACAGCAGGTTCCCCGCCCCGCCGTACTGCTGCCGAGAGGGGACAAGAAAAGGCACAACCCTGTACCACGGTTCAACCCGGGCCTATGGCAACAGCGCCACCTATAGGCCCCAGGGAACTGCACATCAGTACTATCTCCCAGGGACAGAAATGGTCCACGAAACCCAACAATTAGTGCATCCGAGCCTAGTTACCACTCAGATGCTCCCCCCAAATATGACACCCCGCTACACTAGGACACAGGGGTCTATTGCAGCTAGCATCTTCTATTGCCAGGAATGCAACGGCTAGTGTTCTCAATGGCTAAGACACAGGTAGCTATTGCTGAGTAGTATCCTCAGTTGCTAGGATGCATTGGGCTATTGTCTCCTAGAATCCTCTGTTGCTAGCACACAGAAGTCTACTGCAGCCTAGCATCCCCTGTTGCTAGGATGCACGTGGCTCTTGTACTTCATAAGAGTACAAGCACAAATTCTTACATCCGTACGGTGGAAAATATGGTCCAATACTTAGGACCTTAGACAGAGATTTTTCTATTTGCTTTTATGTATCTGAACGCAGCACATGCTTGCTGATCTTTAAGCAGTCACATGCATGGACACGTAGAAAACAATACACCGTAAAAAAATACTGGTAAGAAATGTTTTTTCCACAGCCATGGCATTGAGCCCAAGTTCCCTTAAAGTGATTGTAAACCCTTACAGACCACGTTTACCTACAGGTGAGCCTAGATTAAGGCTTACCTGTAGGTGCAAGAAATATCTCCTAAACCTACACGGTTTAGGAGATATTTGCAAAAGACATGCATCGATGTCTACGGCGCATGTGCTGTAGACAACGGCGCGCAGGTTCACTGAGCGTGCCGTTTCTAACGGTGATCATGCCGTTAGTGGCGGCACCCATGCGCAAGCGTCGGAGTGACGTCATTGCGGCTCCGGCCAGTCACAGCGCCGGAGTCGCGATACCCAGAAGTCACTCCGGGAGAGATGGCGGCGATGGAGGAGGCGAACGAGGACGGCTGCGGGGGTTTTCGATCTCAGGTAAGTACTTCATAATGAGCTAGTATGCTATGCATACTAGCTCATTATGCCTTTGTCTTGCAGGGTGTATTTTTAATTTATTTTTCCGGAGGCTTTACTTCCTCTTTAACAGCTGACTTGCCTTCTATGTCTCTGGACACCTTTGATAGATGTTGTACTGCCTTCTCCATCTTCATAGTACTTTGTCATGAAAAAGATGAGAGGTTGGAAGTCCCGACTGGCAGTAAGGTGCCCACCAACCTCAATGGAGCTGTTGGTGCATTTGGTTGTGGAATCCGCTGAAAAGGGTTATGATGAATGAAACGTTCGAGAAATAAGGAGAAATATCTCTGTGATTTTGCAGCGGATGTTGGATGTGCCGGATCAGCAGAAGGAATATAGGGCAAGTTTCACAATCACAGCCAGACAAAGGTCATTTTGTAAAACTGTCTAAACAGAACTTTAGCAAGTCAAAGGCAAGCCCTTTTTTTTTTTTTGGCTTTTGGAATCTTTTCCAGGAGCCATAAAGGTTAATTGCAAATCACAGATCAATCCACCACTTCAAGCGATGTAGTAGATGGAAGAAAGAATTCAGATGTAGGCAGGGCCGTCGGAACAGGACAGGCAAACCAAGCAGCTGCTTGGGGCCCCGAGCTGTCCTGGGGCCCCAGCAGAGGGCAGCAGAGGGCAGCACAGCAGAAAGAGGAGCCAGAGGACTCGAGGAGGCAGCACGGGAGGAGGAGGTAAGACATTCCCCCCCCCGCATATCCACTGTAATATCGTGCGAAAAGCGCCCCCCTCCCGTGAACGGCATCAATGTCCTGCAGTAGCCCCCCCCCCCTCAACAACCTGGTGTCCTGAAAAAAAAATTGTTGTCCATTGTGCTTGGGGCCCCCAAATTCCTTCAAATGGCCCTGGATGTAGGTGGAGTACAAGGTAGCCAAGGCTGGCTGATAAGGCAATGACCAATGTTCTACTGGACTAACAGCAGTTTGCCAACAAATTTACAAATCTAAAGGCTAATCTTTTTTGTGTACCTACCTCGTGTTGCTGTGCTGTGAATATTTGATGTCATCTGCATTTGAGAATACTCTGTTGTATGGTTGCCTAGTGGTTGTTCTGTCCCACTTAAAAAAAAAATTCTGTGGTTGTATTGAATTGTATAAAGTTACTGTTGTTAGATGAATGCTGACATGTACTGGCCATGTTGGCCCACTACAACTTATTTACTCATGTTATTTGGCATTTCCCTATATCTTCCCCTCCTGCTTAGTGTTAAGGCCAGTAGTGTATTTAGGTTTTGTGCTGCCCTAGGCCTCACTAAACTCGTGCACCCCCTAATTTAAATATGACCCACCCCTTCCTGTCAAGGCCACACCCCTTTCTGTTTAAGCCCCACCCTGAAATTTTCCAATTAGGAACACTAGTTCTGAGGGCCTGAGGGGGGGGGCAATGGATTCCCCTAATTTGCATAGATTTCCTCTCACTTCCTGTTTGGCTATGGGGCAGGAAGTGAAGGGAAATCTCTGCAATGGGACAGGGATGGTAAAAAATAAACTGACAGGGGCTATAACCCTCCTTTACTCTACCCAAAATGAAAAATAAAACTGTTGCCTATAGTTCTACTTTAAGCACAAATTTCTGATAATTTTATGGAGAGGACTATGAAGATATAACCATGCCAATGGTGCAGCAGAAAACATATAGCACAGTGAGGAAGTTTTGTGGTCCAGGATGATAGGACAGTCAAAATTAGAAGCAGCCTGCGTTACACTAACAGTGTAGCATAAGCCGACAGGGACTCTTTCCGTGCTGCCCCCCTGCAAAGTGCTGCCCTAGGCCTGGGCCTTGTTGGCCTTGGCCAGGATACAGCGTTGGTTAAGGCCCGTACACACAACAAATGTGTGATGGCAGGGTTTTGTCAGAAAATCTGACCGTTTGTACGCTCCATCGTATATCATTCTTTGGAAGTTACTGAACAAGACAGATATTAAGATGTTGTTTTTTTTTTTCTCTCCCTCCTCTCTATGTGGTTGGGAAATTCTTGAAGACTGTGTAAAGTTTTCAGGCTAACGGTGTGTATCCAATGTGATTACCAGGCTCCTTATATCTGACAGGCCTAGCAGGAGAACAACCAATTTTATGGCTATAGAGAAGCTCCTTTTCTGCGTGACTTTCGTTCTCTTTGGTGTTGTTTTTAAGATTGAAAACACATACGCTGAGGCGGTGGTACTTATTACATACCTCTAGTAACTGCTTCCGAGGGAGCCAAGGAAACGTATGATTTATTTCAAGTGGAAGAAAAAAAAAAGTCTCCCGTCAATATTTCAAGGTTCTCAGCTGCCTGGGGCCGTCTCTGGCCAGAGATCTATGAGCTTATTAAATAAAGAGTGGTTGTCCCTTCATTAACGCAACACAATGGAACGCTAATGGGTCCTAAATGAATAAGGTCAGTATTTACTGAAGTATCTTCATGGAGCCTCTTAGGAAAGTCACAGAGGAACCACAATGGTGGCCGGAAGCTGGTTGCCATAGACAAAAACTCAATGCAATTTCTTCTGCGTTAACATTGTCCATAACAATCATAAGCACTTGCCGACCTCCGCACGCCGATATACCAGTGTTAATTTTGGCAGCAAATTTCGATTTAGTTTTAGTCTTAGTCTTAGGACTAAAATGGCATTTTAGTTTTAGTCCCATTTTAGTCTTCTGCAATTGTTTTAGTTTTAGTCGTATTTAGTCGACTAAATCACCAGAACATTTTAGTCGACTAAAATGTCCTACGTTATAGTCGACTAAAATCTCCAGTACATTTTAGTCGACTAAAATCTCCAGTACATTTTAGTAGACTAAAACTCATTTTAGTCGACTAAAATCGAATGAGTGTAATTAAATTGGAATGCATTAGTTAACATTTCTCTACAATTTCCAAACTCATTATATACTGCTGGAGTGAAAAATATAATATGTTATTATTTATGGTATTGAGGTATGAACATGCACTACAGACCAGTGTTTATTTTGAAATCAAATTTCAATTTAGTTTTAGTCTTAAGCCCCGTACACACGGTCGGACTTTTGCCCAACAAACTTCGTTTTGAGCAAGTTGGACCAACAATCCGACTGTGTGTACGCTCCATCGGACAAACTTTTTTCGTTTGGTTTTGGACTTCATCGGACAAAAGTTGGGTCTGCAAACGGACAAACTTTTGCCCAACAAAAGTCCGATAGAGCAAAGTCCGACCGTGTGTACAGAAAACCATCGGACTTTTGTCCGATGGACAAAACAACTAATGTTAAAATCAACCAACAATAGCAGAAGTTGACCAAAGGGTGGCAGTAAAGATCAGAAAAGAGCAGAAAAAACACGTGATGTTGTAAGAAGTTTTAAGAAAGTTTGCAGAAAAGTCAGAGCGTGTGTACGCTATGGGTGTTCCCAACCAACTCCGTTCGGACAAAAAAACACGGAAAAGTCCGATGGAAGTCCGACCGTGTGTACGAGGCTTTAGTCTTTGACTAAAATGGCATTTTAGTTTTGGTCGTATTTTAGTCATCTCAATTGTTTTTAGTTTTAGTCGTATTTTAGTAGACTAAAATAGTATTAATTTAGTTGACTAAAACGTTTTAGTCGACGAAATTAACACTGCAATATACATCGACAGAATAGCACGGGTAGGCAAACGGGTGTACCTGTACGTCCCTTTAAACTTGGCGCCCAGCGGGCGCGGGCGCGCCGCAGGAGGAGCGCGCGTGCACCCGCCGCGTGCCTTGTGAGTTGCGGGTCCCGGGAACTCGATGTTCCTGGGCAGCCCGCGATTGCGGTCGGCAAAGGCAGAACAGGGGGATGCTTTGGTAAACAAGGCATTCCCCTGTTCTGCCTAGTGACATGTCAGGGATCTACTGCTCCCTGTGATAGGGAACAGTGATCGCTGACGTGTCACTGGTAGCTCCTCCCCCTAACAGTTAGAAGCACTCCCCAGGACTCACTTAACCCCTTCAGCGCCACCTAGTGGTTAACCCCTTCCCTGCCCGTGTCAGTTTTACAGTAATCAGTGCATTTTTATAGCACTGATCGCTGTAAAAATTACAATGGTGCCAAAAATGTGTCAAAAGTGTCCGATGTGTCCGCCAGTCACGATAAAAATCGCAAATCGCCGCCATTACTAGTAAAAAAATAATAATAATAAAAATGCCATAAGACTATCCCCTATTTTGTAGACGCTATAACTTTTGCGCAAACCAATCAATATACGTTTATTGCGTAGAATACTTATCGGCCTAAACTGAGAAAAAATTCGCTTTTTAAAAAAAAAAAAATTGGTATATTTATTATAGCAAAAAATACAAAATATTGAATTTTTTTCTAAATTGTCGCTCTATTTTTGTTTTTAGCACAAAAAATAAAAACCGCAGAGGTGATCAAATAGCACCAAAAAAAAGCTCTATTTGTGGGGAAAAAAAAGGACGTCAATTTTGTTTGGGCGCCACGTCGCATGACCGCGCAATTGTCAGTTAAAGCGACGCCGTGCCGAATCGCAAAAAGTGGCCGGTCATTTGAAAGCCAAATGGTCCGGGGCTGAAGTGAAATGATGATTGGAAGCTGATTTTTATAGATAATAACTCTATGTTCTTTATCTTTCTTCTCTTTAAAGTGTATCTCCACCATTGTGTGAATTTTTAATTATAATGTTTAATGAACACTAAAACCTCATTTACACAGGCAGCCAGGGGGCAATAAAAATAGGCAGCTGAGCTGCTCCCAAACTGACAAGTCACAAGTTAGTGCCCATGTTAGTAAACATTTCTGTGATTGCAAAATGTATGTTTGGTGGAGATCATTATTCAACACCTTGCCTATCCACCTCGTCCAATTAGAGAAAGCTGTGCATTCATTTAGAAAATGCAAAGCTTTCTCTGAATGCCACCCATGCCAAAGAGACCTCCTGTGTTCAGCGGGCAACAGGGTAGCAATAAGGCACTGTGCCAGTGTCTACTACAGTGATTTTCAGCTTCAAGGGGGATTGGTTTGTACACTATATTGTCAAAAGTATTGGGACGCCTGCCTTTACACGCACATGAAATTTAATGGCATCCCAGTCTTAGTTCGTAGGGTTCAATATTGAGTTGGCCCGCCCTTTGCAGCTATAACAGCTTCAACTCTTCTGGGAAGGCTGTCCACAAGGTTTAGGAGTGTCTATGGGAATGTTTGACCATTCTTCCAGAAGCGCATTTGTGAGGTCAGGCACTGATGTTGGATGAGAAAGCCTGACCCGCAGTCTCCGCTCTAATTCATCCCAAAGGTGTTCTATCGGGTTGAGGTCAGGACTCTGTACAGGCCAGTCAAGTTCCTGCACCCCAAACTCACCCATCCGTGCATTTATGGACCTTGCTTTGTACCCTGGTCCAAATCATTTGGTGGAGGGGGGGATTATGGTGTGGGGTTGTTTTTCAGGGGTTGGGCTTGGCCCCCTAGTTCCAGTGAAGGGAACTCTTATGCCGCGTACACACGATCGTTTTTCACGTTGTTAAAAATGCCATTTTTTTTAATTGAGCATTAAAAACGATCGTGTGTGGGCTCCAGAGCATTTTTAACGACGTGAAAAATGGCCTGAAAAAATGAGAACCTGCTCCATTTTTTCATGTCGTTTTTCACGTCGTTTTTTTTAACGACGTGAAAAACGGTAGTGTGTAGGCTTTTACGAGGGGGAAAAAAACGCGCATGCTCAGAATCAACTATGAGACGGGAGCGCTCGTTCTGGTAAAACTAGCGTTCGTAATGGAGATAGCACATTCGTCACGCTGTAACGGACTGAAAAGCACGAGGCTGAAAAGCGCAAATCGTCGCTCAACAAACTTTACTAACATGAAGGGTGGTGCCAGTTGAACGTAACTTCCCCTTTATAGTGCCGTCGTACGTGTTGTACGTCACTGCGCTTTGCTCAAGCGTTTTTTTTTTAAATGAACGTGTGTATGCAAGACAGGCTTGAGAGGAAACAAGAAAAATCACGTCGAGAAAAACATTGTTTTTGAAAATGACATTAAAAACGATCGTGTGTACGCGGCATCAGGGCCAGTTCACACCAGACGCAGTTCCGTTCAGTTCCATGTGCTTTTTTTCTGCACAAAATGCATGCACAGTGTTTTCCATGTATTCCAATGGCTCTTGTTGGCTCTAGTTCACACCATGCAGTCAGTTTCCGGTCAATTTCTGCACCGGAAACTGACTGCATGGTGTGAACTAGAGCCAACAAGAGCCATTGGAATACATGGAAAACACTGTGCTTGGAATTTTTAGTGCAGAAAAAATGCACACATAACTGTACGGAACTGCATCTGGTGTGAACTGGCCCTTAAGGCGTCAGCATGCCAAGACATTTTGGACAATTTCATGCTCCCAACTTTGTGGGAAGAGTTTGGGGATGGTTCCTTCCTGTTCCAACATGACTGCACACCAGTGCACAAAGCAAGGTCCATAAAGACATGGATGAGCGAGTTTGGGGCGGAGGAACTTGACAGGCCTGCACAGAGTCCTGACCTCAACCCGATAGAACACCTTTGGGATGAATAAGAGTGGAGACTGCGAGCCAGGAATGTTTGACCCTTCTTCCAGAAATGCACTTCTGGAAGAATGGTCAAACATTCCCATAGACACACTCCTAAACCTTGTGGACAGCCTTCCCAGAAGAGTTGAAGCTGTTATAGCTGCAAAGGGTGGGCCAACCCAATATTGAACCCTATGGACTAAGGCCGCATACACACGACAGGTTTTCTCGGCAAAAAACTACAAGAAAACTGTCGGGAGAGCTTTCTTGCCGAGAAAACTGGCTGTGTGTACGCGGGTTTTAGTTTTCTCGTCAAGAAAACTGCCCAGATTCCCCTACGAGAAAAAAGACGACCTGCTGTCTTTTTTCTCATCGAGAATCTCGTCGGCCTGTTTCTCGACGAGAAACCCGAGCGTGTGTACACTTACCTGTCGCCATTGAAACCCGCGCATGCTCAAAATGACTTTGATACATGCGCGGTAGCTTCCTAGGCATAGGGTGTAGCAAGATGGTGGCGACGGCATCGAATGTGACGAGCGCACGCTCGTCGTAGTCGATGACGTCACCGCGTGCGTGCCATTCAAAAGAACGTGCGTGCCATTCAAAATTCTTTTGAATCGTACGTGTGTACACTCGGCCGGGACAAGTTTCTTGTCAAGATTCTCGTCAGGAAAAACAACGTTTTTTTCCTGACGAGAATCTCAGCCGTGTGTACGAGGCTTGAGACTGGGATGCATTAAAGTTCACGTGCGTGTAAAGGCAGGTGTCCCAATACTTTTGACAATATAGTGTAGTATAGACAGTTTTTCCGAGGATGAAATTCTAGGGGTGAGTCTTCAAACCCTGTCCCCGGTAAACCATGGCAGTTTTCAGGTGCTGTGGTGTCTGCCTTCTCCTCTACAAAGGTTTGGCCAGGCACAGCGCAGTCTTTTGTGGAGACGTCCTCTCGATGCGGAGAAACATCTCCGTCACAGCATTCCCCAGAGCTCATTTTGTTACTGACTCCAGGAATATTAGCTTGCTGCAAAACAAACAGACACAAAGGCAGTTTAACATCCCTGTAAAAGCACCCTAGGGCATGATGTACTGAAGAAGCCTAACACATACTGCAGACAGCTCAGTACCTGCAATACATGCTCATAGACTCATACAGCTAAGCAACAGAGATGGGGTTATGAGAAGGAGCAATGTGCGCAGCCCCGTGACCTATGGCAGAATTCATCCTCCTGTCCGGGCTCCCAGTAACAAGACTTCTCGCTACGATTGCTGCTGCAAGGGTAGCCATAGATGGGCAGATATCTGAGAGAGAATGGCAGGACATATTTCACTGCCCTGGAAAAAGAGCTGTAGAAACGTTACATATAAATATTTCATATTTACAATTTCTAGCCAGCATGTGATGCTTTAAACTCATTTTTGCATATTTATCAGACTAATCTTAACAGCTATGCTGGCAAAAAAAAAAAAAGATTTGCCTCCTGTCAACTGTCCAACTCATATGTGCTGCAGCAGGGCAAGTGGGCATTAATGCCCGGGGCTGGTGCAAGGATTTTTGACACCCTAGGCAAAACTTAATTTTGCCACCTCCCCTTGACTCCACCCCCTTTTCCCTGCCCATGTAAACCCCACCTTGATAAGGAAATGCCCATCAAATGCAGCCCATCAAATGCAGCCTCACAAGAGCCCATCAATGCAGCCTCACCAGTGCCCATCAAAGGCAGCCTCAACAGTGCCCATCAAAGGCAGCCTCACCAGCGCCCATCAATGGCAGCCTCACCAGCGCCCATCAAATGCAGCCTCACCAGCGTCCATCAAATGCAGCCTCACCAGCGTCCATCAAATGCAGCCTCACCAGCGTCCATCAAATGCAGCCTCACCAGTGCCCATCAATGGCAGCCTCACCAACGTCCATCAAAGGCAGCCTCACCAGAGCCCATCAATGCAGCTTCTCCAGTGCCCATCAAAGGCAGCCTCACCAGCGCCCATCAAAGGCAGCCTCACCAGCGCCCATCAAAGGTAGCCTCACCAGCGCCCATCAAAGGCAGCCTCACCAGCGCCCATCAATGCAGCCTCACCAGTGTCCATCAAATTCAGCCTCACCAGAGCCCATCAATGCAGCCTCACCAGCGTCCATCAAATGCAGCCTCACCAGAGCCCATCAATGCAGCCTCACCAGCACCCATCAAAGGCAGCCTCACCAGCACTCATCAATGCAGCCTCACCAGCGCCCATCAAATGCAGCCTCACCAGCGCCCATCAATGCAGCCTACCAGTGCCCATCAATGAATGTTTGCTTGCTTACATTCATTTGGGAGTTGGGACACAGACACAGTCCTCCACCGCCAACTGTGCCTCTGACACTATTTGCGAAAGGAGCCGCGGCTGCCTGCTGATTCTGAGACTTAGTTGCTTGCTGCAGAGAGAAGAGAGAAGGAACACCAGTGGCCGGGTGCCCTAGGTGGCTGCCTAGTTTGCCTAGTGGTAGCACCAGCCCTGTTAATGCCCATGTTAATGCATCTATGATGCACCACTGTTGTGTGATGAAGGTGTGCTTACTGCACACTGCCAGCACACTGACTGAGCTGCCACTGTTAACAATAATCATGTGCAAATCTCACTGACATCTAAAAATATAACTGAGAGTACAAAGTGCCTGGACTCTTTATCTCAGGGATCAAGCCCAACCACTACAGTAAAATGGAGGTCCTGCTGAGATTTTATCATACAGTTGAGAAGGTCAGAGTACCTGAAATCTTAAATCTCAGGTAATGAGATCAGGTCCAAGCATTGTGATGGAGGCCCCACTGAGATCTTATCATATAACTGAGAGTGCAAAGTGCCTGGACTATTTTTTCTCAGGTGATTGATCCAGCCCAACCACTACAATGGAGGTCACCCTGAGATCCAATCATATAATTGAGAAGTTGAAAGTACTTGAACACTATTATCTCAAATGACACGATCAGGGCCGCCATCAGGGGGGGTACAGGCAATACACCTGTAAGGGGCCCGAATGCTCCCAGGGGCCTGGCCACAGGAGGAGGAAGAGGTGAGGTGACAGTGGCATTTATTTTCGGTTCTCAATCCGCGGCAGGAGGAGGGAGAGGTGAGATGACAGTCACTGGCATTTTCGGCACCCCCCCCCCCGGTTCTCAATCTGCGTCAGGAGGAGGGAGAGATGAGAGGTGAGCTGCTCAAGGGGCCCCAAAATTCCTGATGGCGGCCCTGGATATGATCAAGGCAAAGCACTACAATTCAAGTCCCACCACTGAGATCTGAACATATGGCCAGCCATAGGTGGAACCGGCCAAGATTGGAACCATTAATGGGCGGCGGGCTGAATTTACCAAGTGGATCGATCAATCAACTTGGGTACAACCAGCCTGCCAGATTTGCTTGCGATTATCACTCTTATAGTCGCTAGCGACAATCACTGTCTTCTCTTCTTCGGGGGAAGCCGTCCCTGCCCCCCATGCCGGGAGAAAACAATTGCTCATCAAGAGGGATTCCCCTGTCAACGCTGAATGTGTTGATGGGGGAATCATGCAAATATCCCTCCTACAACCTGTGGTTGCAAGAAAGAAGTTTGCACCACCTATGGCCTGCCTTTAACTCTTTTATTTCAGAAATCAACTCAACCACTATAACAAAGGTCCTACTGAGATCTGATCATATGATTGAAAAATTCAAAGTACCTGAACTCTTACATTTCAGGTAAAAGGGATAAAGCCCAAACACTACAATGGAGGTCCCACTGAGATTGGATTATATAACTGAGAGAGAAAGTGCTTGGACTATTTTATCTCAGGTGATGATCAAGCCCAGCCACTATAATGGAAATCCTACTGAGATCTAATCATATAATTTAGAAATTCAAAGTACCTGAACTCTTTTATCTCAGGTGAAGGGATCAACCCCCAAGCACTATAATGCAGGTCCCACTGAGATCTGAACATACAACTGTCCAAAGTGCCTAAATTCTGTTATTTCATAGATCAAGCCCAACCACCATAACGAAGGTCCAGATCAGATCAATAAATTAAAAAATTCAAAGTATCTTAACTCTTATATCTCAGGTGATGAGATCAAGCCCAAGCACTACATTAGATGCCCCACTGAGATTACATCATATATACCTGAGAGTGCAAAGTGCCTGGAACATTTTATCTCAGGTGATGGATCAAGCCTAACTACTATCATTGAGGTCCCGTAGAGATCCGATCATATAACAGAGTCCAATGTGCCTGGACCCTTGATGAAGTCACGTGGCAGTGACGCAATGCGTCGGGAGGAGCTTAGGTGACATCCACTTCCGGTTTTACGGCCTGGACCGGAAGTTCTTGTATCTTTGACGTTGTTTTTTACCTGTATGGCGTTTTTTTGCCTTTTTATTGTCAACTACCGATTTTAATAAATGGACCTATGTGCCTTTTAACTTACTACACTATGGAGATCCTTTTTTCTTGCTTTTAAATGGCGTTTAAATATATATATATATATATATATATATATATATATATATATATATATATATACATACATACGTCCCAACTTTTTGAGATGGGAATGAGGGACACCTATCAAAGTATGCAGGCATATGACACACCCCTTGCCACGCCCCCTTAAAGGAGAATTGTACAAAAAAACAAGATTGGCTGAACCCACGAGTGCTTTTTTTTACCACTACTATTCCTTTATATTGGCTTTTGGAATTTACAAATGCAGCAATTTAGAAATCAGATGAAAAGTTTAGCACTGGGAAACACTTTTTTATAGATAAAAAGTGCATTTTATATACATGTCTATAGATTAGACCAAAATGAGGGACAAATGAGGAGGAAAGAGGGACAGAGGGACATTGCTCCAAATCAGGGACAGTCCCTCGAAATCAGGGTCAGTTGGGAGCTTCTGTTTAGCTGCTGTTCACCCATTTTAGCTCCACATTTTATAATAACCTATGTGATTTTTCTCAAGTTGTATTATCCCCTCTTCCCTCTTCCTCTCCTTCACATCATCTTTTGCTCTCAGTTTATGTTTTGCAGGTACAAGTAAATAATGTGAATATTGTAACAGAAAATGTACAGTGCCCATTATGTACAATATAATTAGGGGTACTTAATAAAAGTGCAAATAATCAACATGGCACATCCAGCTGTGTAATTATGGAGAGGTAATTGTACAGCCCAGCGTGGCAGCGGCAGAGGACTTAAGCAGTTCTCTGCTGTAAGCGAATGAAAGCAAGGCACAATTATTCCCCCACTATCCCCCCAAAATTATATACCACAAGGAGTTTTTATTACATTTATAAAGCTACTGAGACGACGTTGGAGAGACTTGAACCAGGAAAGGGGAGGGGGTAGAATCTGAGGCCGCCCAAGGATGATTTTGCATTGATGAATTAATACATAATACCTAAATTAGGCCCTACAGTAGATCTGGAGGTTTACAGTTGAATGACTACTGCGGGTGTTTCATGCTGCGACCGCCAGAAGAAAACGCATAAGAATGAACTGTTTACTTGTGATTTATGCCCGCGCTGATATTTGGGGACGGGGAACTGAGTGTCACGGCTGCATTTTTTAGCTCACAGTTGGAAGCGTGGCCTTTTCTCCAATTCTGTGAGATGCCGTTGGGTTTGAAAACATTCTTGGTCTTGTTTTGAAAAAAAAAAAGAGTATCTTTAAAGTCTGTACCACTCAGAAATGGTATATCCCGTTCCAAAAATGGGCCATTGGTCCCTGTTTATAAACATGTCGGAAGGTGGAATCGTATCAACTACCAATTTGGTGAATAGGTATGAGAGATTTCGGGATATTTCAGCAGAATTTCTGACAATGGGGAAATACATTTCAAGTGTTTTTAGGGTGCAATGGGATTTAAAGGTTTACCAACTATTCTGGACCTGTTTTTGTTCCACAATATTTTGATCCTGGCCTCAATTGTAAACCTAGAGCTAACCTTAATAAGCTTAGTGCTAAGTTCTAACCCTAATAATAACCCCAGTGCTAACTCAAATAATAACCCTAGCACTAACCCCAATGATAGCCCTTAGTGCTAACCCAAATGCTAATTCTGGTGCTAACCTTCAGGGCCATCTTTAAGGCAGGGCAAAACGGGCAGCTGCCCTGGGCCCTGTCATTGTTGTGGGGCCCAAAGCAGTGGCCTCATACTTGCCAAATATCCCATTTAAAATTCCCCTGTCCCTTGAAGTTTTAGTTCTTTGCTGTGTCCTGATATCTCAGTGTGAAGTGCTGCTAAAAATGCTGCCCAGCTCTGCCCTATTTACAGATGACTCACCTTCAGACCCTGTGTTCACATGTAAATAACCGTCATTCATATGTAAATAAGGGGAACATTCATATGTAAATAAGGGGAGCATTCATATGTAAATAAGGGGAGCATTCATATGTAAATAAGGGGAGCATTCATATGTAAATAGCTGAGGCAGACGGCATTCATATGTATATCATGCCCCTCTGCAGTGAGGAGATGATGTGCTGTAACCTCTAGCAACCAGTGAGCAGTATTACTGTACAGTAATCTTTAGCAACTAATCAACAAGAAGAAATCATGTGCTGTAACCTCGAGCAACTAATCAGTGAGCCGTAATATGTGCTGTAACCTCTAGCAACCAGTCAGTAAGTGGTAATGTTATGCTGTAACCTCTGGCAACCAATCGCAATCACTGCCTGTTCTGATGTAAACGGATTTTAAGTCTAGCTGATATTTATTGTATGTCTCAGAGCAGGTGGAGAGCAAAATTGCATGGGGGGGGCCCAAGAATTTTTTTGCCCAGGGTCCAATCAACATTAAAGACGGCACTACTAACCTTAATGATAACCTTAGTGCTAACCTACATGATACTCCTAATGCTAACTTTAATGATAACCCTAATGCTAATCCAAAGGATAATTCTAGCTCCAACCCTAATGAAACCCTTGTGATAACCCTAATACTAAAGCCCTGTACACACGATCGGATTTCCTATGGATTTTAAACCGATGGATTTTTCCATCGGAATTCCAATGAAGCTGACTTCCATCAGTCTTGCCTACACACCATCAGTCAACGCCTTGACGTAAAACACTCCGACGAGCCAAGAAAAATTAAGTTCTATGCTTCTGCGCATGCGTCAACTTGATTCTGAGCATGCGTGGGTTTTTTCCCCCAATGGAGTTCCCCACAGACGATAGTAATTTGCTATCGTTTTTTTTTTCCAACGGATAAACCTAAAACATGTTCTATTTTTTAACACCGATGGAAAAAAAAACGATGGGGCCCATACACGATCGGTTTGTGCGATGAAAAAAGTCCATCGAACTGTTTTCATCGGTAAAACCGATCGTGTGTACAGGGCTTAACTCCAGTGCTAAGCCTAATGATAACCCTGGTGCTAACCCAAATAATAACCCTAGCCCTAACCCCAATGATAACCCTTAGTGCTAACCCAAATGCTAACCCTGGTGCTAACCTTAATGATAACTCTAGTGCTTACCCTTTATGATAATCCTAATGCTAACAATAACCGCTTAAGGACCGCCGCACGCACTTATACGTCGACGGAATGGCACGGACAGGCAGATGGGCGTACAGGTACGTTCCCTTTAATTTGCCGCCGTGTGGTCGCGCGCGAGACCGTGCCCGCAGACTCGATGTCTGCCGGTGTCCCGCGATCATGTCATGGAGCTGAAGAACGGGGAGATTTCAGTGTAAGCACAACATCTCCCCGTTCTTCCTAGTGACATGTCACTGATCGTCTGTTTCCTCTCATCGGGAACAGCGAACAGTGACGTGTCACGGCAAGCCACGCCCCCTAACAGTTAGAATCACTCCCTAGGTCCCACTTAACCTCTTCCTAGCCCCCTAGTGGTTAACCCCTTCAATGCCAGTGTCATTTTTACAGTAATCAGTGCATTTTTATTGCACTGATCGCTGTAAAAAGGACAATGGTCACAAAAATGTGTCAAAAGTGTCCGATGTGTCCGCCATATTGTCGCAGTCACGATAAAAATCGTTGATCGCCGCCATTGCTAGTAAAAAAAAAAAATATTAATAAAAATGCCATAAAACAATCCCCTATTTTGTAGATGCAATAAATTTTGCGCAAACCAATCAATAAACGCTTATTGCAATTGTTTTTACCAAAAATATGTAGAAGAATATATATCGGCCTAAACTGAGGGAAAAAATTGTTTTTTTATATATTTTTGGGGGATATTTATTATAGCAAAAAGTAAAAAAATAAGGCATTTTTTTCAAAATTGTCGCTCTATTTTTGTTTATAGCGCAAAAAATAAAAACCGCAGAGGTGATCAAATACCACCAAAAGAAAGCTCTATTTGTGGGAAAAAAAGGACGTCAATTTTGTTTGGGAGCCACGTCACACGACCGCGCAATTGTCAGTTAAAGTGACGCAGTGCCAAATCGCAAAAAGTGCTCTGGTCTTAGGGCAGCCAAATGGTCCGGGGCTTAAGTGGGTAATGATAACCCTAATGCTAATCCAAATGATAATTCTAGCTCCAACTCTAATGAAACCCTTGTGATAACCCTAATACTAACTCCAGTGCTAAGCCTATTGATAACCCTGGTGCCAACCCAAATAATAAACCTAGGACTAACCCCAATGATAACCCTTAGTGCTAACCTAAATGCTAACCCTATTGCTAACCTACATGAAAATCCTAATGCTAACCCAAATGATAATCCTAGCTCCAACCTTAACAAAACCCTTGTGCTAACCCTAATCCTAACTTCAGCGCTAAACCCAATGGTAACCCTGGTGCCAATCCAAATGATAATCCTAGCACTAACCCTAAGAGTCCTAAGACTCCCTGGCCAATTGGGTCTCAGGACCCGCTTCCTGATTTGCCAGGAGGAGCAGCAGGAAGACATTAGTGAATATTAATTCGCTAATGTCACACAACTGGGTGGGCTCAGGGCGTAGTGCCCTATTCGCCCTGAGCCCACCCTTTTTTGAACCCGATAAGAGCCTCAGGCTCTAATCACGTGCTTAAAAAAAAAACATTGAAATTAATGTGTCCGGCGCCCTGCATGTAGATTAGGGGCCAGGCGCATGGATTAGGGGGGCTTATAGGGGCCCTGCCTTCTAATGGAGTGCCCGCCACTGCCTGACCCTCTGTCTGGACAGTGTTGATTGACCCTGTGTTGATCACATGCACTTTTCCAAGAAAAAAAATAACTCTCTAGTAATACACACCTAAACTTCCACTGTCCCCAGAAGATGGATTGGGGACAGTGGAAGAAATGGAGGATCAGAAAAGACAAGATCAAACAGCCTTTTTACACAATGCAGAGGATTAACCCTTTAGGTTCCACAGCGAATATAACAAGCATGCTTTACTGCATATACAGACTGATTTTACTGTTGTGGGTTTAGTAACACTTTAAATTTGGTGTGTTGTAGTACAAGTAGCCTGCTTATAGGAGGAGAGAGCAGAGTGACAGAGAGGTGAGCTGATCAGTGTACAATGTCTCCTTTCTCTGTGCAGTCAGGATCATGTGTGTTTCTAGTCTAGTGGATGTGTGTTGGGGTTTCCTTAGAAATTAATGGGTGCACCCCATTGATGCGTACAAGCAACGCATACTGTGTGTGAAGCACAAGAAAAACGCCGCTCTGAACAGTGTAGCTGTTATTAGGGTAGTAAACGGCACACCCATTCCAGGTGCTCTGGCTCAGGACGTCCTTTCAACATCCCAAACAGAAGTAATGAAATCGAAGCATAAAGGAGACGGCACTTCTGGAGATGAAGTCTTGACAATCTTTATTCCAATATGACCATGTAAAACAACGGTGAAGACTAACGCGTTTCAGCAGGAGCCTTGTTCACAGTACCTAGGCATGCTCATCAGCTGCAAAAAAAACTACTTCTTATGAGCATGTCTGGCAACAATTCAAACCTACTTTGCAATTTTTTAGCTCCTCCTGGTATACCTTTTGATTTTTATTTGACTCTCCAGCCCTCATGAAGAGCTCATTCTTGAGCCCCCTGAAATGCATTGACTATACATGGGAATTTTATTTGAACCATTTTAATGGAATAAATAAACGCAAGACTCCAGTCCTCTAGGGTGGGGCTCCTGTTCTTCTCTTTTTCTCTGGTTTAATTCTGGAGGCCCTTCTGTTCCTGAGAGCTGCCTGCCCAAAGTCAACGTGCTTCAAATCACCAACTCCCATACCTCCCAACTTTTCTAATGTCCACTGCGGGACGTTCATTCATATTTTTTTTCCCCTCCCGTTAAAGTTGTTGGGGGGGGGGGGGGGCGCGGGACAGTTACTTATTTTTTTATTTTTATAGGGGACCGCAAACACAACATAACTGATGAATTAGACCCCTCCCGCCCGGCCGCCCGACATACCTGGTGATCGCAGACGCTAGCCGCTCTGGGTCCCGTCTCACCTCCCTGTCACGCTGGCGCACTCAATCTTACATCCTTCTCCCTCTGTGCGGGAATACAGTGTCCCGCGCGGGAACGCGGGAAGATGGTGTCCCTGCAGGAAAAACCCGCAGAATCCATGTGGGTTGGGAGGTATGAACTCCACATCACCTTGTGGAAACAGACTGATTCTAAAGATCCAACACCACATACTTACCTTTCCTCCCAGACTGAGTCACTGGTGTGTGCTGTGATCAGACTTGAATAGCTGCAGTGTCATGTACCTGGGTGTATTTGACCTGGGATGTTTCTGGTCCCACAGCTGCAGTCTTACTTGTTGTGCCACGGAGGAGCTCTGGAGTTATGGCTATGTTCTCTCAGTTTGATGCATTACCTTGGACTCACTAGCCCCACCTGCTGCCAGCTGTGGACAATCTACAATCAAAGCAGCCCATAAATAGCAGCACTTCCTGTCTCTCAGTGCCTGTTTGTGTGAACTAGCTCCCTGGGTGTTGTGATAGCTTTGTGACTCTGATTACCTTGTATGAACTTCTGCCTAAATTCCTGACTACTCTCTAGCCTGCTGATTTTGGACTTCACCGCCAGCTCGTGTATGACCTTTGCCTGCCTGACCACTCTCTGGATTTCGATCGTGTACCGCTTTGCCTGATCTGTTGCTGACCCGACCTGCCTGACTACGTTTTCGCCTGAATCCTCAGCACACAAGTTCCACTTCGGACACTACCTACCACAGGTACCTTACAAGGAGATCAGATTACACAGGCTATTCACAGCATAGCAGCACATGACTCAGCAGGTAGCTGAAGCAAGCACGTTTTGACATGCCACCTGCTGCTTAATACATATAAAAAGCACGTTAGTCTGCCTATTTCATTAAAAAAATCAGAAAAATTACAGATGCATTTTTTTTTTAAGTACCAGACAAAAGAATTATAAGATGATATTCAAAGGCAGTCAACATTCCATTTATAGAAATCAGGAAAATTCTTCCAATGCAGTCAGGTTGTGTTTGTTAAAGACTTCTCCAGTCGAAGCAGCAGGAATTTTCACCTGCGGAGGAACAATTGAACCCTCCTATGGCAACGGGCTCGGGAGGTGTGCATTCTAACGAGAATAACCAACCTGACGCTCCCCTCTTTGTACTTCGTTAGGTTGCAATATTTCTGAGTTTATGTTTAGGCTGGAAGAGAGAAGAAAAAACACTTCCTGCCATTACCTAGAGCTGTGAGAAATTAATTTATATGTAAACTAGGAGGGAAAAAAAATATTCAAGCTGTAAGTAAGAAACACATCGGCCAAGTTCACCGATTCCCAGGGAGAGAATTGCTCTCATAAGTTCCTCATCACACTATGGAAATTTCTTATGAGCTTTGTAACAGGAAGGCTCAGATTTTTTTTTTATCCAACAATGTCATTCAGAGTCCCCTGCTAATTCAACATATGGAAAGATGCCTGAATGTCATTATTTTCATTTGCCTTGGATGGTCCCAAACATGATATGCCTTTGGGATTCTCTACATCAAGATCTTTTTATTTTTTTTATACTATAAGATTTAAAGTGGTTGTATACCCAAATTTTGTACAAGCACCTACAGGTAAGCCTACATTAAGGCTTACCTGTAGGTGCTTGTAATATCTCCGAGACCTACACAGTCTCGGAGATATTTGCAAAAAAAAACTGTACCGCTATCTACGGAGCATGCGCGCCGTAGATAACGGCGCAGGCGCACTGAGTGAGCGCGGCGGCTCTTGAATGGGAGCCTGCCGGACACTGCCGGAAATTTGCGCATGCGCGGGGATCGTGACGTTCCCCGCGCATGTGCGGGAGTGACGTCATCGCCGCTCCGGCCAATCACAGCGCCGGAGCGGCGATACCCGGAAGTCACTCCGGGTATCATGGATTCGACGGAGGACGCGTCCGAGGACCGCTGCGGGGGCTTCGATCTAAGGTAAGTGATTGATAATGAGCTAGTATGCTAGTCATACTAGCTCATTATACCTTTGCCTTGCAGGTTAACCAAAAAAAAAAAAAAGTTTTGCGGTATACAACCGCTTTAATGTGGACCTAAACTCAAATGGTGAACATTAGCCTATTGTGCCCAGCCTCTACATTGTATGTGCCTTTCCTTTATTATCACCTGGTTTTATTGCTAGTGGCATATTTCCTGTCCAAGGGGGACAACCATAGGTGTGCGCACAGGGTGTGCCGTGTGTGCCTAGGCACACCCTAATAACCCTGTGCTGAGCTGATTTCCCCCTGCTGCTTGGCTACAGAGAAAGGGACTGGGGAATCTCTGTCTCAAAACCGAGGCATCATAGGTCTAGACCCATGATATTTCACCACAGCCCCCCACTGGGGCTCTAATAGAAATTGTAAAAGAATAATAATGAAAAAATATTCTAAAACAAAATTGTAAAAAATACTAAAATTGTAAAGTAATATAAAAATCAGAAAAAATATACTGCTAACACCAAACTCTGTGTGATGCAACGCTGTATCCTGGCCTAGGCAAACAAGGCCCAGGCCTAGGGCAGCACTTTGCAGGGGGGCAGCACAGAAAGAGTCCCCGCCGGCTTGCGCTACACTGTTAGTGTAGAGCCAGTCTTATGGGGTGGACTGGGCTGAGAGGCAAATTGGTCTAGCGCCCCCATAAAGCAGCCACACTGCTTCCGGTATGCAGGCGGCCGGCATTCTGCAACTTAGTGGGGGGGGGGGGGCGCTGCTTCTAATTTTGACCATCCTATCATCCTGGACCACAAACCTTCCTCACTGTGCTATATGTTTTCTGCTGCACCATTGGCATGGTTATATCTTCTTAGTCATCTCTATAGAATTATCAGAAATTTGTGCTTAAATTAGAACTATAGGCAACACTTTTTTTTTTCCATTTTGGTTAAACTAAGGGAGGGTTATAGCCCCTGTCAGTTTATTTTTTACCATCCCTGTCCCATTGCAGAGATTTCCCTTCACTTCCTGCCCCATAGCCAAGCAGGAAGTGAGAGGAAATCTATGCAAATTATAGGGAATCCATCCCCCCCCCAGCCCCTCAGAACTAGTGTCCCCACTCGAAAATGTCAGGGCGGGTCTTAAACAGAAAGGGGTGTGGCCTAGACAGGAAGAGGTGGGTCATATTTAAATCAGGGGGTGCACGAGTTTAGTCAGGCCTAGGGCATCACAAAACCTAAATACACCACTGGTGTGATGTGAGTGTCACCGGCACGAAACAAACTTTTTTTATCAATATATTTATATATTTTAAACAATGGGTCTGCTGCAGTTATATGTTCCCCACCAATAATGCGGGGTAATTATTGAACCAAGAAAAAAGATGATAGCTGCGCCAAACCTATAATGATATTATTAATCAATAATTAATAAAGTGCCATCAGGTACATGATTAAATGAACAGAAATAAAAGTTAAAGTTGAAAATATTCAAACAAGTGAAATTCCTTATATGTAAATAAACATATGCTTTAAAAATGGGAAAGGATTTTTGAAAAAATACATGTAGCGATACCTCCAACTAAGGAGGCCGCAGAATTAGATTTGGGCCCTGAGTGCAGCTCCGCCAACCCCCGGCAATAGGCTCTACCCCCTTCTGGCACAGCTAGTACTAACAATCAATGATATGTCCTATGCAATAGAATAACTAAGCAAGGACACAGTAATGAATTGTAATAGGTAAAGTGTTTTACTCATTTTTCTCAATATGGATAAAGGGGTAACAGTAATCACAGTTCAAGATAATCACTCCTAAGGGCAGCGTCCTGCCACTCTAACACACTATATAGTAACACACGCTACAGGTGCGCCATACGGGCGACCGTTAACTAAGTGCCCTATGGCGCAGTAATCAAACACGCTAGAATCCCCACCAGGCCTGGTTCTAATATTTAGCTTAGTCCTTCTTTCTTCACCGGCAAGTCTGTAATGGTGGTGCACTTTAAACAGAGTATAACTTTGTAATCCAAGGGGTATGAAAATAACTTGTAGGCCACGGCAGTCTATAGGCCTATATACAGTAACAGTATCTTAGCTGGGCTTACGCCCTCTCAACCGCCGGACTACGGATCCAGTCCGGGAAACCTCCACCAGCCGTGTCACACACACTCGATCTCTCCAACGATCAGGCCCCCGATCCGACAAGGCTGTAGCTCACAAAGTCAGATGCCACCCAGGCTCGCAGAGGGGAGGGTGGAAGGCTCTTTGGTGCAGAGCAAGGCCTCAGGCTTCAGGCCTTGCACTCCGACACATCCGCACAGGAGGATCCGTCTGTGAAGTCTCGTGTCCCCAAAGAGAGCGAGCCCGGCCTCGCCTCCTCCTTTTATATCCCCTCCCATGAGTCTCTGCGGTGGAACATCTAAAGAATGGGGTTATGGGTAATGTAGTTTCTTCCCAATATAGGGGAATACCCCGCTACACACTCCCCCCACTTAAACTCTTTGCTCCCCAAAGATAAATTTCAGCAACAACTATATATAACATTGGACCATTCTGAAAACGATGTTGGGATAGGGGATTCCCACCATAACTGAGGGGTGGAATTCCCTTGCCCACAGGTCACATTATCATGGGTGGCCTGCCTAACTGTGCCAGAGAGTGAGCTGGGGTTGCCCTCCACCAAATGGACAGTGGAGGGATCCGGAATCTCAGCATTTCTCCTAGCAGTGACCACAGAGTCTTCCGAACTGTTCCCCATCTGGGGGTAGGTCAGCTTCTTAGGAGGTCGAATGACTCTTCGAGCTCTTTGCTCTCCTGGAATCTCTGGCTCTGGCGTCATAGGCTCCTCTTCCTCGGAGCAACTATCATGGGCATCTTCCCAGTAATCTGCTGAAGGACTGAAAGGGATGAACTCTGTAGCCTCTGGGTTCAGTGTTTCATCTGTGGTATCTTGGGTGACCGGAAGATCTATGATAGAAGTTCCTGGAGTTGGGGAAGACCACAGCCAATCAAGCTCTCCTTCTTCATCTCCACTAAGTTGGGAGGCTTCTCCATTTCCAGCTCGGGAGGTCTGTGACCGAGTGTGCGGCCTAGGAGTATCCAAGATAGAGGCCGGTGCAGGGGAGTCTCCCACGGAAGGTATTCTAACTGCCTCCGCAAGTGGGAGCAGGTGGTTTTGATGCCATGTCTTCAGTGGGCCTACCTTTCCCTCTGGCTTCACCTTGTAGACAGGTAGGCCCGGCAACTTCCTGCAGATGACATAGGGTTCAGATCTCCATCTGTCTTCAAGTTTGTGCTTTCCGGGGACTCCCAGATTGCGCAACAGTACTCGATCCCCGGGCTGTAGGTCTTGTACCCGGACCTTCAAGTCGAAATTTCTTTTATTCCGAGCTCCCCTTTGATCTGAGGCCGCTTGAGCTTGTTCATATGCTACTTTCAGGCTGTGTCTGAGCCTGTCCACATATCCTTTGTGGGATGTGGCTGAGGAATGGTCCAGTGAGGTGCCAAAGGCCAGGTCCACCGGTAGTCTCGCTTCTCTCCCAAACATGAGTCGATATGGGGAATAGCCTGTAGCATCACTGATGGTGCAGTTGTAAGCATGTACTATGGCTGCTATGTGTTTGCTCCAATGTTGCTTTTTCTTGCTTTCCAGAGTCCCCAACATGTTGAGCAAGGTTCGGTTGAACCTTTCCGGCTGAGCATCTCCCTGAGGATGGTAAGGTGTAGTTCGAGTCTTCTTAATTCCCAAGGAATCCAAGAGCTTCCGGATCAGCTTACTCTCGAAGTCCCTCCCTTGGTCTGAATGGAGTCTCTGTGGCAGCCCATAATGGACAAAGTACTTCTCCATAAGTACCTTGGCCACGGTGGAGGCCTTCTGATCTTTGGTGGGGAAAGCCTGGGCATACCGGGTGAAATGGTCGGTTATCACCAGAACATTTCCTAGTCCACTCAGGTCGGGTTCGAGGCAGAGAAAGTCAATGCACACCAGGTCCATGGGCCCTTGGCTCTGTAGATGGCCCATTGGGGCAGCTTGATGGGGCAAAGTCTTCCTCTGGATGCATCGCGCACATGAGTGGCAGTACTCCTCTACCTCTGCCCTCATGCAGGGCCAATAGAACCGACTTCTGACAAGTTGAAAGGTCCTTTCAGCCCCTAGGTGGCCATGATTGTCATGCAAGGCAATCAGAACAGTCTCCCGATGTTTCTCTGGGAGGAACAGCTGCCACTTATCTTCTGAGTCATCAGAGGGGCCCCTTCGGTAGACCACTCCCTGATGTAACTGCAACCTATCCCACTCCTTCCTCAGCAGGCGAGCTTCTTTTGAAGGTTGACGCATGAGTATGTTTGGATCCTGATTTTTCAAGGCCTCCAGGACCAATCTCCCCATGGGGTCTTCCAATTGGTCACACCTCAATTCCTTCTTGGACAGTCTTGGTAGGTTGTCCTCTTCCAATTGAGCTACTCCACAGTAGTGTTTGGGGACTCCCGCCGTGGTAACTCCTATTTCCTCTGCTCTGGAGCCTCCTCGGGCTTGGAATTCAGCTCCTTGACAAAGGGCCCGCACCCCGTCCGGTGCCACTTGGGTCCAATCTTCTATTTCAATGGTCGGGGAATGAGATCTTCTGGACAGAGCGTCTGCGTCTCGATTCCCCACTCCTGGTCTATACTTAAGGCTGAAGTTGAATCCAGACAGTGCAGCCAGCCACCTGTGTCCAGTGGCATCCAGCTTGGCCGTGGTGAACAGGTAGGTAAGGGGGTTGTTGTCGGTCTTCACAGTGAACTCTGCTCCATACAGATAGTCTTTGAGCTTGTCTACTACCGCCCACTTGAGGGCCAGGAACTCCAGCTTGTGAGTGGGGTAGTTCTTCTCAGAGGGGGTCAGGCTCCTGCTCACATAGGCAACAGGCCGCAATTGCCCCTCATGTTCTTGGTAAAGTACTCCTCCCAGACCGTTATGACTAGCATCCACGTGCAGTTCATAGGGTTTGGTTGGGTCTGCGTAGGCCAAGACTGGTGCAGTGGTCAGGCTCCTCTTCAATTCCTGGAAAGCCTCTTCACACTTCTGATTCCACTGATCTCTGATGGACTCTCCTGGCCTCCTAGGCCCCGAGCCATCCTCTTCTCCTTCAGTCTTGAGCAACTCATTCAATGGTCTAGCAATTCGGGCAAATCCCTCCACAAACCTCCTGTAGTAGGAGCAGAAGCCCAAGAAGGATCTGAGTTCTGTTACTGTGGTGGGCCGTGGCCAGGAGTTAACTGCCTCCAATTTCTCAGGGTCTGTGGCCACCATTTCTTCAGACACTATGTGCCCCAGATAGTTCACAGAAGACTGGTAGAACCGACACTTCTCAGGCAAAAGCTTAAGTCCTTCCTCACTGAGTCTTCTCAACACTTTTTCCAGCCTCTCTTCATGTTCCTCCAAGGTTCTCCCAAAGACAATGACATCGTCCAGGTATACAAGGACTTCGATCAAGTTCATGTCCCCTACTGTCTTCTCCATGAGGCGTTGGAAAGTAGCTGGGGCTCCAGACAGACCTTGGGGCATCCGGTCGAATTCAAAGAACCCCACTGGGGTTATGAAAGCTGTCTTCTCCTTGTCTGTTGGGTGCATCGGAATCTGATAGTACCCACTCTTGAGATCCATAACGCTGAACCATTTGGCTCCAGACAAGCTCTGTAGGGCATCCTCTATCCTCGGAGTGGTGTATTGGTCAGGTATGGTTCTCCTGTTGAGAGTCCTGTAGTCGATACAGAGCCTCAATGATCCATTCTTCTTTCGGACCACCACTATGGGAGAGGCATAGGGGCTTCTGGACTCCCGTATCACACCAGTCCTCTTTAGTTCTGCAAGTTGTTCCCTCAGATCCTCCAGATCTGCTAGCGGGACCCGCCTGACCCTCTCTCGGAAGGGCTTATCTTCCTGGAGGCGGATCCGATGGGTGGCACTCCTTGCACACCCCACATCAAACTCATCCTTAGAGAAGATCTTCTCCCATCTATTCAACTGGGCCTTGGCTCTCTCTTTCCAAGCCCTGGACAGATTCGGGTTTTCCATGGTCAGTTTCTCCCAAACATCCCCTTCTTCACCTGTCCTCTTCACTTCTGACAGGGTAACAGGGGCCGCCGGGCTCACCTGGCCTAGCAACATTCTGGCTGGGATTTCCATGGGGTCTTTGGTAATATTCCTAACACTCACTGGAACTCTATAATGGGCCTTCTTCAGGACCTTCAGCGGAATCACTTCTGGTATCACCTCCAGGCCTGAGGACTCACCCCTTGGGTCTGACTCCAGCATGACAAAGGGACCAGGCTGCTCCCAAGTAAGCTTCACAGTGGCCCTGAGACAGGTTACTTCACCGGGCTGCAACACTACCCCTTCTCTTCCAAGTCTCCACACCTTCCCTATCTCCTCTCCAGGGGTCTCCCGCTCTTGGACCAGCCGTTGGTAGGCTGTCTTCAGCATGGGATGGATCTTGGTAGCTGCTTGTCTTTCTTCTGTCACGAGAGGGGTCAGGAGTCTTCGGACCAGGTCCGTGTTTGTCCCTATTATAAGGGAATTCTTGTTGGCTCCAGGCGGCCTAGGACACACAACTGCCAGGGTGTCAAACACTTCGGCCTTCCCAGCCACGGATGGGTCAAAGGTAATTTTGATGGGAAGGTAGCCGTCGTAAGGGAAACTCTGGGTTCCAATCCCCCATATTTCCAGCTCTTCTATCTTCTGGATAGGCAGATGACTCAGGTGCCTGTCGTAGAAGTCCCGGTATAGTAAGGTCACTTGTGCCCCGGTATCCAGGAGGCCCCTGGTGTAGACTCCCTCCACTTGAATGGGCACTATAGGGGATGGGCCTACCAGCTTCTCTGGATATGGTCCGGCAGGAGCCGCCTTCTTCTGACCTTTTCCCTTTGGACTCTCTCTTGTCCTATTCCCTTTGGACTTGAAGCTTTCTTGAGCCTGGTATGCACTGACTTCCCTCCTTTTAATGGGTGTAGGAACCCGCTGAGGGGTACTATTATTTTTCTTGGGTGGGCACTCCCTTTGGGGGGTACCGTGCCTCTCCTGAGGGGTCTCCCCCCTTCTTCTTGGAGTATAGCTTTGTTGAGGGGTATTGCGTTTCCCCTTTGGTGTTCTATCTCTCTCTTTGTTTTTCTTCACATTCAGCTTGGAGTTTACTGAAGATGGTGGGCACCCGGTTGACTCCTTCACCGGGGCCCTCTGAAGTTTCCCGCCGGCTTGCGGTTGTCTGGTCTCTTCTTCTTCGGACTAGAACATGTGGCTGCAATGTGGCCAACTCCCCCACAGTTGAAGCAGACTATATCTCCCCATTCTTGTAAAGGTTCGGGTGCTGAGGCAATCGGGAACAATTCCTTCCTTGGACTTTCCTTCTTCTTGGGACACTCTGTGTCTTTTGCTATCAGAGAGGTCAATATCTCTAACACCTTGGACATCTGAGTTTTTAGGGTGTCTATCTCCGCCTCTCTTTCAGGGGTCATTACTGGATTGACCAGCACCTGTGCGGGTACAACATTTGTCTTATCCTTCTGCTGGTCCTGTTGCAGCGCCTCCTCATCTCTGATAATTTTTATTAAATCAGCATAAGTCAGCAACATTCCTCCTCCCAAGGTTTTCAGGTGCAGCCAGACTGGATCGGAGCGTAGCGCTCCCTTTAAGACTTGCTTCATTCTTGCCGCATCGGCATCTTGGGGCTTCATCCCTTTCTTTAACACAATCTTGCACAGCAGCCTGTTTAGCCTTCTGACATACTCGGAAAGTTTCTCCTCCGGTTTTTGGAAAGTGTGTTCAAACTGGTAGACCGTCTCTGTCACCTTGTCTAATTGACTAAACTCTTCCTGCAGCATAGCTAGACAATCCTGCGCCGTGCACCCTGCATTCCCAAACCGGAAACTTTTCACTGCTTCTGCTGCTGCACCTTTAAGGCTTTCTAACACTCGCTGCCTCTTCTGTGCCTCCGGCACCTCCCATGCCTCCACCGCCTGTAATGCCTGCTCCACCCAGGTATCAAAATCTTCTTCCCCTGCCGGGACAGGGAGCTTCCCTGAGAATATTTTTAGTCTCCGGTAGCTAGTTTCCACATGCACCGTACTTGTCTTCTGACATTTGGCTAGCAAATCCCCTATTGCATTTATCAGTTCTGGTGATATAGCAGTGGCCGGGGCAGGTGCCACCGGGGGTGTCGCCCTGTCTTCTCTTTCAGGTGGAGTTCGGGCCGCAGCCTGTGGCGATCCCGTAGGGGATGGTTCCCTTTCTACAGTTATTGCGTGCGCCAGCCTAAATGTTCTGTTGTCTGGCGTCCGCAGACACTTGTGCTTACAAGCCTCTGGCATCCCGTCCCAATATTCCACTAATGCGTATTGATATGAGATGTTTGGGTCTGTCTTCATGTCTATCACCCACGGTGTGTGATCTGGGGACACTGAACTCATCAGTTCCTCTACCGTCTCACTTGACCATTTCTCGCCAGGAAGGCTAATGGCTATCGACTGTTTTGGCTCTGTTTGCACCACTCTTCTACCGCTCTTGGATCCATGGGGTCCATGCCGGCACTTCTGGCGTTCGCTTGCTGCATCAGGATCCCGGACGAGAACCCCCACGTGTAGCGATACCTCCAACTAAGGAGGCCGCAGAATTAGATTTGGGCCCTGAGTGCAGCTCCGCCAACCCCCGGCAATAGGCTCTACCCCCTTCTAGCACAGCTAGTACTAACAATCAATGATATGTCCTATGCAATAGAATAACTAAGCAAGGACACAGTAATGAATTGTAATAGGTAAAGTGTTTTACTCATTTTTCTCAATATGGATAAAGGGGTAACAGTAATCACAGTTCAAGATAATCACTCCTAAGGGCAGCGTCCTGCCACTCTAACACACTATATAGTAACACACGCTACAGGTGCGCCATACGGGCGACCGTTAACTAAGTGCCCTATGGCGCAGTAATCAAACACGCTAGAATCCCCACCAGGCCTGGTTCTAATATTTAGCTTAGTCCTTCTTTCTTCACCGGCAAGTCTGTAATGGTGGTGCACTTTAAACAGAGTATAACTTTGTAATCCAAGGGGTATGAAAATAACTTGTAGGCCACGGCAGTCTATAGGCCTATATACAGTAACAGTATCTTAGCTGGGCTTACGCCCTCTCACCCGCCGGACTACGGATCCAGTCCGGGAAACCTCCACCAGCCGTGTCACACACACTCGATCTCTCCAACGATCAGGCCCCCGATCCGACAAGGCTGTAGCTCACAAAGTCAGATGCCACCCAGGCTCGCAGAGGGGAGGGTGGAAGGCTCTTTGGTGCAGAGCAAGGCCTCAGGCTTCAGGCCTTGCACTCCGACACATCCGCACAGGAGGATCCGTCTGTGAAGTCTCGTGTCCCCAAAGAGAGCGAGCCCGGCCTCGCCTCCTCCTTTTATATCCCCTCCCATGAGTCTCTGCGGTGGAACATCTAAAGAATGGGGTTATGGGTAATGTAGTTTCTTCCCAATATAGGGGAATACCCCGCTACATACAATATAGAGATATAGTCCCAGTGTTTCTCTTCAAAGATGATCAACTACATCCCATGTGCTCAAATTCACATCCGTGACTGAAAAAAGCTTTTTATCAATCAATTCGTGAAGACACCACCACCTTCTGAAATGGACACTCACCAGAAACAAGATACACAAGCGCCTTTGGTTTATATCTGGGTTAACCACTCCGTTTATAAGGATCAATCTGAAGCTTTTCCAACCGGTATGCCAATAATCACTTCATATACCTCCACATTGGTTTATCTCAGGATCTCCTAGAAAGCAAATAGCCATCAATATATTTATGCTTTATTTAATATAAAAGGTAAAAAATCATCACTCACAAGTTATAAGGCCTAAGGACCGGCACAGAGTCTTTCCAGCAATGCTTTTGGGGGTGACATGTAACGTTTGTTCCCCCGGGGTTGACATGTGGTCCAAGCCTCGATTTCGTGTGGGTTATGACAAGAAGTGACGTCAGCATTACCCAGAAGCCTCTACGCGTTTCGCATTTAGTCATGCGTCTTCAGGAAGCCCAAACTCTGCCCTTCTAACATGGTCCACTGCTCTACCGACATGACACTGTCCATTGCCCTACTGCCCCATATATAAACTATATTGTCAAAAGCATTGGGACGCCTGCCTTTACACGAACATGAACTTTAATGTAGGGCTGTGGAAATTAACTATTAATTCCTCGATTAATCGATTAACTGTTTTGATCGATCAAAATTCTTTTGATCGATCAAAATTCTTTTGAGCGGTACTCACCTCTCCGCCGGCTTCCGGGTCTTCACAGACACCGGTGGGGCTTGCCGTGCCCATCTGAAGGACTCCTTTGCTGTGCCTTCATATCTGCATGCCGGCGGGACCTTACTATCTGCCACACGCAAGGGCTGTTACACTTCCCTCTATCACTTCACTCTATCAACCTGGGATTCTACAGCCATCCACTGAGAGTTGTGATAGTTCCCTTTACGGGACATCTACATGCCGACGGACTGATGTTAGCCCCTCCTCATCTGGATTCAGCAGTGGTATCGTTGTACACATTTTTATACCAGTATCATACTTAGCGACATGTTTTTATGACTGCTTTTGCTACCGTTTGGTATTACTCGCACTATTTTTACAGTTTATGTAGCTACATCGATTTTATCTCCAGTGCAATGTTTATTTTGTTACCTACTTGAAGACTATAAAAGTTGTAATGCTATTCCCATTGAGCGCTGCCTTTGTGTGTTTTTTGTATCCTGCTATCCATTTTTCCAGTGGTTGGTAGCTGCACTGGGAATCGGCCTGCAAGGAAATCGGCTAAAAGTAGTTGGATCTATGTGCGTTATAATTAATCGAAATTAGTCGATTAATCGATTAAAAAAATAATCGATTAATCGAACACGAAAATTTTAATCAGTAACAGCCCTACTTTAATGGCATCCCAGTCTTAGTCCGTAGGGTTCAATATTGAGTTGGCCCAACCTTTGCAGCTATAACAGCTTCAACTCTTCTGGGAAGGCTGTCCACAAGGTTTAGGAGTGTCTATGGGAATGTTTGACCATTCTTCCAGAAGCACATTTGTGAGGTCAGGCATTGATGTTGGATGAGTAGGCCTGGCTCGCAGTATCCACTCAAATTCATCCCAAAGGTGTTCTATCGGGTTGAGGTCAGGACAGTCAACCCCAAACTTGCTCACCCATGGACTTTGCTTTGTACACTGGTACACAGTCATGTTGGAACTGGAAGGAGCCATCCCCAAACTTTTCCTACAAAGTTGGGAGCATGAAATTGTCAAAAATGTCTTGGTATGCCGACCCCTTAAGAGTTCCCTTCACTGGAACTAAGGGGCCAAGCTCAACCCCTGAAAAACAACCCCACACCATAATCTCCCCTCCACCAAATGATTTGGACCAGTGCACAAAGCAAGGTCCATAAATACATGGTCGAGTGAGTTTCGGGTAGAGAAAAACGCACACGCATGTGTGTTTGAGCTTTGGGGTGCACACACCTATGGAGACAATGCTCACTCAAATATTTTAGGACTATTGAAAAAAACGACTTCTTTCTTCATCTCCATAACATAGAGGGGAGATGTTCTGAGCACTAAGGCAAGGCTGATAACATTTTGCAAAATGTCGAACAGATATAACAAAACATTTCCTGTGGTATATTTAACAGACCATAAGGGAGAAGATAGGAGAAGTTCACTATTAGAGTTTACATACAAACACTTTTACTCTGTCTTGGAAGAAGATTTTTAATTTTTTTTAATTTTGCATTGTAGTTTGAGTTTAACAAACTGATCATTGACTGTAGAGTGCCCAAAGCCTTTTATGTAGAGGGCACTCATAAAATATTCATGCTATAGAAATATTGCCATTTATAATGCAGCTCAAGTGGACCTTACTGACCATTTAGAATGTGAATGCATTTACCAGGGCTTTTAAGAGTGTTCAGTTGTTATAAATTTCTTTTTCTGCTAGGAAATGGCTGCCACGTGCTGCTTTCTTGCTGCTTGCTGAACACAATCTTAAATTATATATGGAAAATTCTTTAAAAAAAAAAAAAAAAAGCACCATAGAAGGCTGTGAAGAAACACTTTGCAAGCAAGAACACAATTCTCTCTATATAAATGTTTTCACACAAGATTCACACATTTTTCTAATTGAATTTAATTGGAAAAAAGTGTGGATCCTGGGTTAAATGTGTGGGAATCTTATCCTTCATAAATAGACCCCTTAGCTTTTCTGAGGTTTACAGCCTACAAATACCATAAGAGAATTTGAGATGAATATTTGAAGGCAAAGCGAGCAGGGAAATATAAACTATTTCCTATTTTCCTTCCTCTGTCTGTCCTTTGAGTTTTCTGTCTGAAGCCTCGTACACACGATCGGATATCCTATGGATTCTAATCCGATGTTTTTGGTATTGAAGCGGTTAAGCAGGGACAGAGAAGCTGCTCAGAGTTGATGGGAAGATGGTTGGAGCCAAATACAGGGCAATCGTAGAAGAAAACCTGTTAAGCTGTGTACACACGATCAGATTTCCTATGGATTTTTCCTTCGGAAATCCTATGAAGCTGACTTCCATCAGTCTTGCCTACACACCATCAGTCAAAAAACCGACCGTTCCAAACACGGTGACGTAAAACACTCCGATGAGCAGAAAAAAATTAAGTTCAACTACAATGACCACTGTCCAACTACAATGACCACTGTCCAATTACAATAACTTCCCACTGTTCAACCACAAAGAATATGGTCCAACTACAATGATGATGGTCCAAATACAATGGCCACTGTCCAAATACATTGCCTACTGTACAACTATAATGACAACTAGAATAACTACAGTCCAACTACAGTGACCACTGCCCAACTACAATTACTATTGTCTAACTACAATGGCCACTGTTCAACTCTAATAACTACTGTCCAACTAAAATGATCACTGTCCAACTAAAATGATCACTATCCAACTAAAATGACTACTGTCCAACTACATTGACCACTGTCCAACTACAACAACCACTGTTCAACTAGAACGATCACTGTCTAACTACAATGGCCACTGTTCAATTCCAAAAAAACACTGTCCAACTACAATAACCACGGTCCAACTACAATGACCATTATCCAACGACAACAATTATGGTCCAACTACAATGACCACTGTCCAATTACAATAACTCCCCACTGTTCAACCACAAAGAATATGGTCCAACTACAATGATGATGGTCCAAATACAATGGCCACTGTCCAAATACATTGTCTACTGTCCAACTATAATGACTACTGTCCAACTATAATGACTACTGTCCAACTATAATGACTACTGTCCAACTTCAATAACCACTGTCCAACTACAATAACCACTGTCCAACTAAAACGACCACTGTCTAACTACAATGGCCACTGTTCAATTCCAAAAAAACACTGTCTAACTACAATGACTACCATCTTACTGTAAAGACTACTATCCAAGAAGGACATCTGAAAATCTTTTCAAAAACAGAAACCTTTCTCATAAACTTGAGACTACAACAACCTCTCTCTAATAATGGAAGATCATTGTATTACAAGTAATCATGTATGCCACAGTTATACTAGTATACTAATCCCTGTTTTTATTTCTGTTCAAAATTACAATTCTTTGCAATTTATGAATGTGGCAGTGTTCTATGTGAGAGGTTTAAAATGCTGGAAATTAAAAGAAGAGAACTAAACACAGGAATTGGCAACTCACCTTTTCAAGAGTCTTTTCAGAAAATACTCATACAGTGCTTTGAAAAAGTATTCATACCCCTTGAAATTTTCCACATTTTGTCATGTTACAACCAAAAACGTAAATGTATTTTATTGGGATTTTGTGTGATGGACCAACACAAAGTGCCACATAATTGTGAAGTGGAAGGAAAATGATAAATGGTTTTCATCGTGTTTAGAGTTGAGCGGACACCTGGATGTTCGGGTTCGACGGGTTCGGCCGAACTTCGGAAAAAAGTTCGGGTTCGGGACCGAACTTTAACCCGAACCCGAACCCAAGCCCCATTGAAGTCAATGGGGACCCGGACTTCTAAGGACTAAAAAGGCTCTAAAAAAGTAATGGAAAGGGCTAGAGGGCTGCAAATGGCAGCAAAATGTTGTTAGGAGCATGGCAAGTGCTCTGCAAACAAATGTGGATAGGGAAATAACTTAAAATAACATTAAAAAAATAAAAAAATATGCTGGAGGCCCCCTTTTCAGCAGAAGAGGTACGGGAAGTCATTAAGAACCTCAGAAACTCAACGGCACGATGCCACACATATGGTGGGTGTCATGGATATGCATTAATGTCTGTCTGCCATCTTACCTTTCCTCCTCATGTGTTCATCTTAGAGGCCAGAACCCTTTTCACCTGGCTTCCTTTATAATCTCCTCCCAGCCTGACTCCACCCCAGGCCCTATCACAGAACACTATATTAACCTGTGCATTGCAAGCCTGCTTTGCTGATCAACGTGTTTGTTAGGCATTGTGTGTTTGGGTTCCTGCCTGCCGTGTGCTACGTCTGTCTCTCTGTTACATATTTGGCTTGTCCCTGACTATCCCTGTCTGCTCGTGACCCTTGACCTTCGGCTCGTTCTTTTGTTATCCTTGTCTGCTTGTGGCCCCTGACCTTCAGCTTGTTATTCGTTTCTCTCATATCTTGTGCTGCTGCTTCCCCTCTTTTCCCCTTATCCTACGGGGCGTGAGCTAGGAAACTCCAGGGGCCGCGACCTGGTCCCAGCCTGCAGCATAACATCCTCACCACTAGAGGCTCTGGAGAAGACCTGCTGGGTCTTAGACTCCGCGCCCTGGGGAATCTTGGCTCTAGCTTCCGTTAGGATCCCGGTTGTGCTCCTCTGGTCCCGCTTTCCACAACCACCCAGTTTCCTATCCGCAGAAGCCAGCCATAGGGTTCACTACCTTGCGGTGCACTCCTGTCCCCCTACGGTGTGCATCTGTCACCTGGCCACAGGTGACCCTGACAGTTTGATCAGCCATGAACCCGGCTGACATCCCGCTCCCCACGGATGATCCATTGCAGGGCATAGTTCGCAGACTTGAAACCCAGGAATCAAATCAGACTCAGGTGATGCGATTCCTCCAGGATCTGGCTTCTCGATTCGAGCAGCTTCAGGCCTCCTTGGGAACCCCGAATCCGCAACCTCAAGTACAACCAGCGGCTGTACCTATCGCACCAGTCGCAGCCTCACACTCACTAAGATTGCCAGCTCCGTTCCGTTTCTCTGGGGACTCCAAGGCCTGCAGGGGGTTTCTCAGCCAATGCACAATTCATTTTGAGCTTCAGCCTCAAAGCTTCCTGTCTGACCGGGCTAAGGTAGCCTATATCATTTCCCTCCTCTCCGGTGAAGCTTTGGCCTGGGCTGCCCCCCTGTGGGAGAGGAATGATCCGGTGGTTTCCAGCCTGTCCGATTTCTTGAAGCTCTTTCGTAATATCTTCGAAGAGCCGACTCGGGCTTCTTCAGCGGCTAGTGCTGTCTTACGTCTTCGCCAAGAATCTAGTTCAGTCGGGCAATATGCTCTTCAGTTCCGTATCCACACAGCTGAATTGAGCTGGAATAATGAGGCCCTGGTCGCTACCTTTTTACATGGCCTCTCTGACCGAGTGAAAGACGAATTAGCGGGAAGAGCCATTCCCGTCGGTCTGGACGATGTAATTTCATTATGCAACCAGATCGACATTCGTTTTCAAGAGAGGTCCTTAGAAAAAAGATGCCAGCACTCTCTGGGTCCTAGCCAGTCTGAGCTCCCCTCCCTTCATCCCGTGGAGCATCCTCTACCTGCTGAAGAACCTATGCAGCTGGGCCGGACCAGACTAACCCCCGAAGAACGTGCTAGGCACAGAACTCTGGGCTTGTGCCTCTATTGTGGGGGCAAGGGTCATTTTCGTGACTCCTGCTCGCTTCGTCCGGGAAACGCTCGGGTCTAATACATTTGGAAGGTGGAGTATTGGACCCAGAAACATCACCTTCTTGCCTGCTCTTGCCGGTGTTCCTTCGTGTAGGCACTTCTCCTCAGTCAACCCTTGCATACCTGGATTCCGGGGCTGCCGGCAATTTTATGGATTGGAGAACTGCTTCTTCTATGAAGCTTACCCTTTCACCTCTCACTACCCCATTGGTAGTCTCGGCAATTGATGGCACTGTTCTCCCAGGGGGCCCTATTCGCTTCCAGACGCTACCCATTAGGATGTCGGTAGGGATTCTCCACCAGGAGTGGATATCCTTTCTTATTCTACCCAAGGCCTCTACCCCAGTTGTATTGGGCCTCCCTTGGCTACAGCTCCACTCTCCACATGTGGACTGGGTCTCTGGGCAGATCCTGGCCTGGGGTTCCTCATGTTTCTTGTCGTGTCTTCTCAAGGTGACTCCCAAGGAGAGTCTTCCGGTTGCTGCCACTTCTGTTTCTTCTGATCTTCCTGCTGCATACAGCGATTACCGGGATGTGTTCTGTAAGAAATCAGCTGAGGTGCTTCCTCCCCACAGGTCTTTTGACTGTGCTATTGATCTTGTCCCCGGAGCAACTCTACCCAGGGGTCGTACCTACCCTCTGTCCATCCCAGAGACCCAGGCCATGTCTGAGTATGTCGCAGAGAATCTGGAGAGAGGTTTCATCCAGAAATCCTCATCGCCTGCAGGGGCAGGGTTCTTTTTTGTTGCCAAAAAGGATGGTACCTTAAGACCCTGCATCGATTATCGGGGTTTAAATGCGGTTACTATTAAAAATCGATACCCCTTACCCTTAATATCTGAGCTATTCGATAGGTTGAAGGGTGCCTCCATTTTCACCAAGTTGGATCTCAGAGGCGCGTACAATCTCATTTGAATACGGGAGGGTGACGAATGGAAGACTGCATTCAACACTAGAGACGGGCATTACGAATATCTGGTGATGCCTTTTGGTCTGTGTAATGCTCCAGCCGTGTTTCAAAACTTTGTCAATGAAATCTTCAGAGATCTGCTGTACCAGTTTGTTGTCATCTGTCTGGATGACATTCTGATCTTTTCTGAAAATCTGCTCGTCCACAGAAACCATGTCCGCACTGTACTTCAGCGTCTTAGAGAGAACAATCTCTATGCCAAGCTGGAGAAATGTTCCTTTGAATGTTCTGAGGTCCTGTTTTTGAGGTGCTTTGTCTCATGTTCGGGTCTTCGTATGGACCCTGGGAAGGTCTTGGCTATCACCAACTGGCCTCTTCCTGCTAGCCTTAAGGCCACACAGCGCTTTCTTGGCTTCACTAATTATTATAGGCAGTTCATAAGGAATTACTCTTCCATTGCCGCGCCTATTATCGCTTTGACCAAGAAGGGTGTGAATGCCAGAGACTGGCCTCCCGAAGCTGTCTCTGCATTTCACAACCTGAAACAGGCCTTTGTTTCTGGCCCCCTCTTGAGGAGACCAAATCCTGGGAATGCATTTTTTATTGAAGTGGACGCTTCCTCAATGGGGGTGGGAGCTGTGCTTCTTCAAATCTTTGAGAAGAGACGCCAACCATGTGCGTTCTTCTCCAAAAAAAATTCTCAGGCAGAGAGGAATTATGCCATCGGTGATCGGCAACTTCTCGCAATTAAATTGGCGTTAGAGGAGTGGCGTCATCTCTTGGAGGGTTCCCCTCACTCCATAACGATCTTTACCGATCACAAAAATTTACAGTATCTACAGAATGCTAAACGTCTGAATCCTAGACAGGCCAGGTGGAGTCTCTTCTTTGCCCGTTTTAATTTTACGATTACCTACAAACCTGGTTCCTGCAACGGTCGGGCTGATGCGCTCTCTAGGTCATTTGACACTTTGGACGAGGAGTCCGCCCCTGAACCTGAGCCGATCATTCCCACCTCATGCATTGTTGCCCACTCTACCACCCTGAAGTCTAAAATTCCGCCTGGTAAGACCTTTGTCCCCACTGAGCTAAGAGCTAAGATCCTTCGTTGGGGACATGATTCCAAGGTGGCAGGGCATTCTGGATTCCTCCGATCCTTCCTACTCATCAGTCGTCACTACTGGTGGCCTAATCTCCGCTCAGACGTCAAAGACTACGTTAAAGCTTGTCATGTCTGTGCTCAGTCCAAATCCTCCACACAAGCTCCTGCTGGTCTCCTCATGCCCTTGCCTATTCCTAAGGAACCCTGGGCCCATATTGCCATGGATTTTATCACCGATCTCCCACTGTCTGAGAATAATACAGTCATTTGGGTGGTAATCGATCGATTCTCCAAGATGGCTCATTTTGTTCCTCTTCCTGGTCTTCCTTCTGCCCCTGCCTTGGTTCCCATTTTCATTCGAGAAATTCTCCGCCTACATGGGGTCCCTTCTCATATTGTTTCCGACAGGGGAGTCCAATTCACGTCTCGTTTTTGGAGAGCCTTTTGCAAATCCCTCAATATTGTCTTGGATTTTTCTTCTTCTTACCATCCCCAATCCAATGGACAGACTGAGAGGGTTAATCAGGAGTTAGAGGTCTTTCTTCGCACCTTTGTGTCTTCTCACCATGACGATTGGTCCTCTCTACTCCCGTGGGCAGAATTCTCCCATAACAATCATGTGAATACCAGTTCGCAGAAGACACCCTTTTTCACAGTTTATGGAAAACACCCTCAACTTCCTCTTCCTATGATCTGTTCTCCAGACATTCCAGCTTTGGCTTCGGTTCAGGAGTCTCTCAATTCCGTTTGGGGTCACGTTCATGATTCCCTCCGGGCAGCTGCTGAAAAATTCAAAGGCTTTGCAGACCGCCGCAGGCGTAAACCGCCTTCTCTTCAGCCAGGGGACAAAGTCTGGCTCTCTACCAGGAACATCAAGCTCCGAGTTCCTTCTCTGAAGTTTGCTCCACGATTCATCGGTCCATACACGGTAACTGCTAAACTGAATCCGGTTTGTTTCAAACTCCAGATTCCTAAGAGCCTTAAAATCACTAACTCCTTTCATGTTGCTCTTCTAAAGCCTTTAGTCCTCAATAAATTCTCTCGTCCTCTTCCTACCGTGGCGCCTGTCTCGGAGGATAATCAGGAGTACGAGATCAGTCAAATTCTGGACTCCCGACTCTGTAAAGGCGTTCTTCAGTACCTCGTTCATTGGAAAGGGTTTGGTCCTGAGGAGAGGTCTTGGATCACTGCATCTGAGGTCTTTGCACCTCGTCTGTTAAAGGAGTTTCATCTGAAGTTTCCCTCTAAACCTGGGCCCAGGCGGGGAAGGGGGAGGCCTCGTAAGAGGGAGGGTACTGTCATGGATATGCATTAATGTCTGTCTGCCATCTTACCTTCCTCCTCATGTGTTCATCTAGAGACCAGACCTCCTTCACCTGGCTTCCTTTATAATCTCCTCCCAGCCTGACTCCACCCCAGGCCCTATCACTGAACACTATATTAACCTGTGCACTGCAAGCCTGCTTTGCTGATCAACGTGTTTGTTAGGCATTGTGTGTTTGGGTTCCTGCCTGCCGTGTGCTACGTCTGTCTCTCTGTTACGTTATTGGCTTGTCCCCGACCATCCCTGTCTGCTCGTGACCCTTGACCTTCGGGTCGTTCTTCGTTATCCTTGTCTGCTTGTGGCCCCTGACCTTCGGCTTGTTATTCGGTTCTCTCTATCGTGTGCCGCTGCTTCCCCTTATCCTACGGGGCGTGAGCTAGGAAACTCCAGGGGCCGCGACCTGGTCCCAGCCTGCAGCGTAACATCCTCACCACTAGAGGCCCTGGAGAAGACCAGCTGGGTCTTAGACTCCGCGCCCTGGGGAATCTTGGCTCTCGCTTCCGTTGGGATCCCGGTTGTGCTCCTCTGGTCCCGCTTTCCACAACCACCCAGTTTCCTACCCACAGAAGCCAGCCATAGGGTTCACTACCTCGCGGTGCACTCCTGTCCCCCTACGGTGTGCATCTGTCACCTGGCCACAGGTGATCCTGACACTCCGCTCAGACGTCAAAGACTACGTTAAAGCTTGTCATGTCTGTGCTCAGTCCAAATCCTCCACACAAGCTCCTGCTGGTCTCCTCATGCCCTTGCCCATTCCTAAGGAACCCTGGGCCCATATTGCCATGGATTTTATCACCAACCTCCCACTGTCTGAGAATAATACAGTCATTTGGGTGGTAATCGATCGGTTCTCCAAGATGGCTCATTTTGTTCCTCTTCCTGGTCTTCCTTCTGCCCCTGCCTTGGTTCCCATTTTCATTCGAGAAATTCTCCGCCTACATGGGGTCCCTTCTCATATTGTTTCCGACAGGGGAGTCCAATTCACGTCTCGTTTTTGGAGAGCCTTTTGCAAATCCCTCAATATTGTCTTGGATTTTTCTTCTTCTTACCATCCCCAATCCAATGAACAGACTAAGAGGGTTAATCAGGAGTTAGAGGTCTTTCTTCGCACCTTTGTGTCTTCTCACCATGACGATTGGTCCTCTCTACTCCCGTGGGCAGAATTCTTCCATAACAATCATGTGAATACCAGTTCGCAGAAGACACCCTTTTTTACAGTTTATGGAAAACACCCTCAACACCCTCTTCCCATGATCTGTTCTCCAGACATTCCAGCTTTGGCTTCGGTTCAGGAGTCTCTCAATTCCGTTTGGGGTCACGTTCATGATTCCCTCCGGGCAGCTGCTGAAAAATTCAAAGGCTTTGCCGACCGCCGCAGGCGTAAACCGCCTTCTCTTCAGCCAGGGGACAAAGTCTGGCTCTCTACCAGGAACATCAAGCTCCGAGTTCCTTCTCTGAAGTTTGCTCCACGATTCATCGGTCCATACACGGTAACTGCTAAACTGAATCCGGTTTGTTTCAAACTCCAGATTCCTAAGAGCCTTAAAATCACTAACTCCTTTCATGTTGCTCTTCTAAAGCCTTTAGTCCTCAATAAATTCTCTCGTCCTCTCCCTACCGTGGCGCCTGTCTCTGAGGATAATCAGGAGTACGAGATCAGTCAAATTCTGGACTCCCGACTCTGTAAAGGCGTTCTTCAGTACCTCGTTCATTGGAAAGGGTTTGGTCCTGAGGAGAGGTCTTGGATCACTGCATCTGAGGTCTTTGCACCTCGTCTGTTAAAGGAGTTTCATCTGAAGTTTCCCTCTAAACCTGGGCCCAGGCGGGGAAGGGGGAGGCCTCGTAAGAGGGAGGGTACTGTCATGGATATGCATTAATGTCTGTCTGCCATCTTACCTTTCCTCCTCATGTGTTCATCTTAGAGGCCAGAACCCTTTTCACCTGGCTTCCTTTATAATCTCCTCCCAGCCTGACTCCACCCCAGGCCCTATCACAGAACACTATATTAACCTGTGCACTGCAAGCCTGCTTTGCTGATCAACGTGTTTGTTAGGCATTGTGTGTTTGGGTTCCTGCCTGCCGTGTGCTACGTCTGTCTCTCTGTTACATATTTGGCTTGTCCCCGACTATCCCTGTCTGCTCGTGACCCTTGACCTTCGGCTCATTCTTTTGTTATCCTTGTCTGCTTGTGGCCCTTGACCTTCAGCTTGTTATTCGTTTCTCTCATATCTTGTGCTGCTGCTTCCCCTCTTTTCCCCTTATCCTACAGGGCGTGAGCTAGAAAACTCCAGGGGCCGCGACCTGGTCCCAGCCTGCAGCATAACATCCTCACCACTAGAGGCTCTGGAGAAGACCTGCTGGGTCTTAGACTCCGCGCTCTGGGGAATCTTGGCTCTAGCTTCCGTTAGGATCCCGGTTGTGCTCCTCTGGTCCCGCTTTCCACAACCACCCAGTTTCCTATCCGCAGAAGCCAGCCATAGGGTTCACTACCTTGCGGTGCACTCCTGTCCCCCTACGGTGTGCATCTGTCACCAGGCCACAGGTGACCCTGACAGTGGGAATGCCCCAGAATACGCCCTTTCTGGAATAAATTATTCAATTTAATGGATAAGCTAGTGGGAAAATAAAATACTTTGAAATAAAAATGTAGCAGGGTGCTAAATTTAAGGGAAGTGTTTGAGTGGTAAATAGGCTCAAACACCCTAATTCTGTAGGATTCATGGACCATTTTGTCCTTGGGGGACAGTATTGGTGTGCAGTTCCCTGCGGGCTACAGGTGGCGCTGCCATGGTAGGCTAGGGTTGAACCGCCGATACAGTGCTGTGCCTTTTGTGTCCCCTCTTGGCAGTAGTACAGCGGGGCGGGGAACCTGCTGTGCATTCCAGGAGAGCATATAAAAGGGGCAGACCTTTGGCCTGGGGGCTGATGTCCAGTGGGGTCCACGCCCAGGTGCCTTCGGCCTGGGTGCATGTGTTCCTGTTCCATCTTGGGTACCTTTAGCCCGGGGTGAGGTACTATCCTGGAGTTCCTGCTGCCCTAGGCATGGAGGCCTAGGTGCGGGAGTAAAGCCTGGAGTCCAGAGCCTTCGTCTGGAGTCCGCTAAGGGTGGACAAGTCTTAGGGTGCCGCCTCGTGTAGGGGACCATGTTCCAGGGAAGGGAGGATCATTCTGATGGACCGATGCGGGAGTCACGGTGAAGGAAGGGTCTGTTGACTCCCTGGAGAGATGTCTTCCCCTTGATATGGGCTAGGTTCGTAGAAGGAGAAGCTCAAGGTCATCTTGACTGTATCAGAGGCCTTATTCACCCAGCCCGTGGCAGGGGCCTTATACACCCTGGTCTGTTGCAGAGACCAAAGTTCTCCAGGTCCGTGGCAGGGGCCTTGTACACCCGGTCTGTGGCAGAGACCAACCTCAAGGTCTGTGGCAGAGACCGTGCACCTAAAACTGTTTGAGAAACCTAAGCAGTGAAGTGAATGTGCTACGTTTGTGCCTGGACCTCCTCCACACCTTAAGCTGTCCTGTTTCTTTGCTCTAACCTTTTCTATCCGAGTAGAGTTTATTTTGCCATGAGAGAATAAGAGTTGTAATTTCAGCTGGTGTGGACATTGACTTTACTGGGAATTAAAGGACTTGCCTCTACCTACAGTAGAGGTGAGAATCATCCTCTGGAGGAGTTTTGACTCCGGCTGTGGATACGGCCCGTCAAGTACACCGCTCAACATCTTTATATAGGAGGGTACAGGCTGGTAGTGCGGTGTGCCTTTCTCCCTCCTGCGAGGAGCCAACAACATAAAGGCAGGTAAGGGGGAAAGGATCTGTGCGCTACAAAAAAATAAAATAAAAATTATAATCTTGACCTAGGAGGACGAGGTCCATATGGAGTAGGAGGTTGAGGTGGCGGTGGATGTGGCTGTGTAGGTGGAAGCGGCGGTGGAGGAGGACGAGGTAGCCAACACTGGTTCAAAAATACAACAATGGCTGGGTAAGGCCGGTGATGTGTCGAATTCTGTCCCCCGTCAAATAGTGTCCACCCTGTACTCCGCTTGCTCAGTATGTAGGACAAGGGGATTTCGAAAATCTCCCAAGACGAACGGCGCCTGCGTGGTGAGTTCAGGTGAAGGCCACACCATCCGTGGTTCAAGCCGAACCAAGTGAGGCCGTGCCCGAAGCGTGGCGATCGAACCGAGCCCGTGAGGGGCCCTGTTACTATGTGCTACCGTATGTCCACTTGGATGGTGGGGCTTGAACCTGCACTCACGGCGCAGGCGCCGTTCATCTTCAGAGATTTTGTGAATCTCTTTGTCCTCTGTACTGCGCAAGTGCTGCGCCTTCGCAGTATGGACCGGACACAATCCGATGGCCGGACAGTTTTTGTCACAACACCGGTATACATGTCTATTCTGCACACGGTACGGACAAGTCCTGTGGGATCCATGCCTGGTTCATTTTAATGAACGTGAGCTTGTCCACATTGGCTCTGGACAGGCGGCTGCGCTTGTCTGTGATAACGCCCCCTGCCGTGCTAAATACACGTTCAGATAATACACTGGCTGCAGGGCAGGCCAGCACCTCCAAGGCATAAAGGGCAAGCTCAGGCCATTTGCCCAATTTGGAGACCCAGAAGTTAAAGGGGGCAGACCCGTCATCCAGTACGTGTAGGCCTGTGGACACATACTGCTCAACCATGTTAGTGAAATGCTGCCTCCTGCTAAGACGTTCCATCTCAGCTGGTGGTGCTGGTTGTTCTGGCGTGCTGACAAAGCCATGCTAACCCTGCCTTCTGAGGTGCTGCCGGTGCCCCGGCTGCGTTGGTGACCTCTTCCTCCTCCTCTGCCTTCGCCTTGTGCTTCCACCGTACGCCCGCTGTCAGGTGGGAATGCCACCAGCAGCGCGTCTACCAGCGTGCGCTTGTACTCGCGCATCTTACGATCCCGCTCCAGTGAGGGAATTAAGGACAGTACGTTGTCCTTGTAACGGGGATCCAGCAGGGTGGCCACCCAGTAATCAGCACCAGTTAAAATGTGGGCAACTCGGCGGTCATTGCGGAAACACTGCAGCATGTAATCGCTCATGTGTGCCAGGCTGCACAGAGGCAAAGAAAAGCTGTCCTCTGTGGGAGGTGTATCGTCTGTGTCCTCTGTATCCCCCCAGCCACGCACCAGTGATGGCCATGAGCTGGTCTGGGTGCCACCCTGCTGTGAAAATGGCTCCTCCTCCTCCTCCATCTCCTCCTCCACCTCGTCATCCTCCAGAACTGTGCCCTTTCTGCCGGACAATTGTGTACCTGGCGTTTGTTGGTGCAGGAACCCACCCTCGTAGCCACTTGTGAAAGACTGCCCTGAAAGCCTTTGAAATGATCCCGCTTCCTCCTCCTCCTCATCCTCCTGTGCCACATCCTCTTCCATCATCGCCTGAAGCGTTTTTTCAAGGAGGCATAGAACTGGGATAGTAACACTGAGAACGGCGTCATTGGCACTGGACATGTTGGTGGAGTACTCGAAACAGCGCAACAAGGCACACAGGTCTCGCATGGAGGCCCAGTTATTGGTGGTGAAGTGGTGCTGTTCCGCAGAGCGACTCACGCGTGATTGCTGCAGCTGAAACTCCACTATCGCCTGCTGCTGCTCGCACAGTCTGGCCAGCATGTGCAAGGTGGAGTTCCACCTTGTGGGCACGTCACATATGAGGCGGTGAGCGGGAAGGCCGAAGTTACGCTGCAGCGCTGACAGGCGAGCAGCAGCAGGGTGAGAACGCCGAAAGTGCACACACACAGCCCGCACTTTCTGCAGCAGCTCTGGCATATTGGGGTAATTTTTAAGGAACCTCTGGACCACCAAGTTCAGCACATGCGCCAGGCAAGGGATGTGCGTCAAACCGGCTAGGCCCAGAGCTGCTACGAGATTTCGCCCATTATCGCACACCACCAGGCCAGGCTTGAGGCTCACTGACAGCAACCACTCATTGGTCTGTTGTTCCATGTCCCTCCACAACTCCTGCGCAGTGTGGGGTTTTTCCCCCAAACAGGAAAGTTTTAAAACTGCCGGCTGTCGTTTACCCCTGGCTGTGCTGAAGTTGGTGGTGAAGGTGTTACGCTGACTGGATGAGGAGGCGGTAGAGGATGAGGAAGCGGAGTAGGAGGAGTTAGCAACAGGAGGCAAACTGAAGCGCCCTGCAATCCTCGGTGGTGGAAGGACATGCGCCAAACTGCTATCTGCCTCAGGCCCAGCCGCCACTGCATTTACCCAGTGTGCTGTTAGGGAGATATAACGTCCCTGACCGTGCTTACTGGTCCACGCATCCGTAGTTAGGTGGACCTTGCCACAGATGGCGTTGCGCAGTGCACACCTGATTTTGTCCCCCACTTGGTTGTGCAGGGAAGGGATGGCTCGCCTGGAAAAGTAGTGGCGGCTGGGCACGACGTACTGTGGGACAGCCAATGCCATCAGGCTTTTAAAACTCTGCGTCTCCACCAGACGGAATGACAGCATTTCAAAGGCCAGGAGTTTTGAAGTGCTGGCATTCAGGGCCAGGGATCGCGGGTGGCTAGGGGGGTACTTCCTCTTCCGCTCCAATGTTTGGGAGATAGAGAGCTGAACGCTTCCATGGGACATTGTGGAGATGGTTGGTGACCCAGGTGGTAGTGTTGCTGGCAGATCCTCTGTTTGCGGGGTGGCAGGTGCCACTGTCACTGCAGAGGTGGATGAAGAGGCCGAGACTGCAGCAGAAGAGGAAGCAGGAGGAGCCAGAGACCTTTCTTGGTTTTTGAGGTGTCTACTCCACTGCAGCTCGTGCTTTGCACTTAGATGCCTGGTCATGCAGGTTGTGCTCAGGTTGAGAACATTTATGCCTCGCTTCAGGCTCTGATTGCACAGCGTGCAAACCACTCGTGTCTTGTCATCAGCACATTGTGTGAAGAACTGCCACGCTAGGGAACTCCTTGGACCTGGCTTTGGTGTGCTCGGTCCCTTGCTGCGTTGGGCAGTAGCAGACATACTGTCTAAGGGACGGACGCTCCGCTTTTGCACCCTGCTCCCTCTTCTGCTGTGCTGGTGGCTCTGTGCGACCAGCGCCTCTTCCTCCAAACTACACTGGTCACCTGCATAACGTTGATTCCATGTGTGGTCGAGGACCTCATCGTCCTCCACATCATCTTCCACCCAGTCTTCACCCCTGCCCTCCTTGTCTGTCTGCACAATTGCGAAAGCAGCAGCAGTTGGCACCTGTGTTTCGTCATCATCCGAGACGTACTGCGATGGTCCTCCCATGTACTCATCATGAAACATAAGTGGTTGGGCATCGGTGCACTCAATCTCTTCCACTTCTGGGGCAGGGCTAGGTGGATGGCCCTGGGAAACCCTGCTAACAGAGTCATCGAAAAGCAGAAGAGACTGCTGCATGATTTGGGGCTCAGACTGCTTGGCTGATTTGCAAGGGGGTGAGGTGAAAGACTGATGGACATGGGTTTCAGGTGCCAACTCTGATCTTTCATCAGAAGAGTGGGTGGGAGACAATGTGAAGGAACCCGAGGCACTGTCAGCAACCCAATCTACTATCGCCTGTACTTGTCCTGGCCTAAACATTCGTACAGCCTCATTAGGCGCGACAAAATACCGCCGCAGGCTCGGTCGCCTACTCGCACCTGAGGAAGGTGTTTCACTTGTGCGTGTATCTGGCACAGATCCACCACGTCCTCTCCCTGCAACAGGAGCTCCACCAGCAGCACCACGACCGGGCCACCACGTCCCTTTGACCTTCTCCTCATATTTTCCAAATTTAGGATCTTGCCCTAAATGGGTGTTTTTGGAAGAGCAGAACACACCCACAGTACGTAACCGCTGAATCGCACAGCTACAGAACTGCAGAAAATGCTATTCAAAAAAAATGTTGTTTTTTTAGTATAGCACAGTAGGAGAAAACTATATAGAAATTGTTTATTTCACACACCTCCACATATGTATAACACACTGCAAACTATTTTTTGTGGCCCTGAATGGCTCTTTTTGCAAGCGTACATTAAAGTGCAAATTTATTTTTTTTTGCCCTAAACGGCTCTTTTTTTGCACGAGCAAAATAAAATGCAAATTTTTTTTTTTTTTTTTGCCCTATGGGTCTTTTGGAAAAGAGCACAATAAAGTGCCTTTTTTTCCCCTAAATTGATCTTTTTCAAAGAGCAGAATACACCCACAGTATGGAAACGGTGTATCTCTCAACGTAATATATGCAGTGCTGGTGCACTGAGCTTGCAGATAAAAGTTAGATTTTCTCTGACACTGGGCTCATGGCAGTGTAAAAAGACTGCACTGCAACACAAACAGGCAAACCTATGCAGATCGCTGATTTTAATCTCTGAATCTGGACTCCTATATAATATATCTCTCTCCCTGAAAGCACCAACAGGAACCTGGCCCTACACTACACTATCTCTCTATCTTTTCCCTCAGATTGCAGAATCAGGACTACCTCATGTATTTTACAATCTCTCCCTATTAGCAACAGCAGCAGCCAAGATCCTCTCCCTATCTATTCTGAAGCAGAGTGACGTGTGTGCTGTGTGCCTCTAGCTTATATAGAAGCTGGGTCACATGTTGCACTGACCAATCACAGCCATGCCATTAGTAGGCATGGCTATGATGGCTTCTAAGGGCACACCAGCTAATCAAAAGGTGATTGGCTGGCCCCTGAAGCATTTCTAACTGCGTAATTAGACTGCCGAACCCGAACCCGAACCCGGACTTTTGCGCAAAGTCCGGGTTCGGGTTCGGGAAAAAGCTAAAGTTCGGTACGGACCCGAACTTTACAGTTCAGGTTCGCTCAACACTAATCGTGTTTTACAAATGTGTGAAAAGTGTGGCTTGCATTTGTATTCAGCCCCCTTCACTAAAATCTATTGGAAACAAATGCCTTCAGAAGTCACCTAATTAGTAAATAGAGTCCACCTGTGTGTAATTTATTTTCAGTATAAATACAGCTGTTTCGTTAAGCCCTCAGAGATTTGTTAGAGAACCTTTGTGAACAAACAGCATCATGAAGGCCAAGGAACACACCAGACATGTCAGGGATAAAGTTGTGGAGAAGTTATAGCAGGGTTAGGTTATAAAAAAATATCCCAAGTGTTGTGTTACACTATGTGATTATTCTTGCTCTATGTCTTTAAGATCTGTCCCCTTCTTTCTAGCTGAACTCTCTCTCTCACCGTAGTTCTTTATATATCTCCTCCACTTCCTGATTCTGGTCATTACTCCTGTATATCTTCCATGCTAAACATCTTACATGTGGCTTACAACTGCAACGTTTTTCTACCTATGAATATCCATCATTAAACGGAACATTCGAAAGGATTCATCGTCTGTCGTCCTAAGGCCTCATGCCCACTGGCGTTTTTACAGCTGCGTTTTTGAGCGTTTTTTACAGCTTAAAAACGCCTGTCCATGTTATTGTAAATATTTTTTTTTTTTTTTTTTGAAAAAAAAAAAAAAAAAAAAAAAAAAAAAAACGTCGGAGCTAAAAACGCGACCGCGCGTTAGTGCGCGTTTTTTGCGCGTTAGTGCGCGTTAGTGCGCGTTTTTGCGCGTTTTTTGACGCTCGCGTTTTTTCCTGCCTAGTTCTGACGCTGAGGAACGCACTGGCCCTGGGTTTTTTTTACAGCTTACAAACGCCTATGCTCTTTACAGCTCAAAAACGCCTAGGTGGGCATGAAGCTATAGACTAACATGGACAGGCGTTTTTAAGCTGTAAAAAACGCTCAAAAACGCGGCTGAAAAAACGCCCGTGGGCATGAGGCCTAACTGTGAGTTTATTCATTGAGTTAAACTGCCTGTATCGATGCAAGGGATGAATATCAAACCAGCTTGAGTAAGGCCTACTTAAACCTGGAGATGAACTTTATCGCTTTGTAGTTGAGACAGAACAGTAGAAAAACTGAGTTTCACAGCCTAATTACAAGATTTCTGCATGTCAGTACTGAAACAGACAAGATTTTTACTGCCCTCATAGCAAGACAGAAGGGACAGAGCAGCACATGGCAGCCTGAGACAATCTGCACAGTGTCATATTTCAGCACACAGATCCTGCCTGCTTTCACAGTCAGTCTGCTATCATGAGTGACCAAGCTTCTGCATGTGAACTCACATCTACTTCCCCACAAGTTCCTGAAGAAACTGAGTTACCCAAACACTCAGTTAAACCCACTTGGAAAGTAATGGAGAATTATGAAGCTTCAAGGACTGAATTGTCAAATAGCTTGGAATTAGTCTGGGAGAAAATCCTTGCTGAAGCCAATACAGTGTCTGTTGAACGTGAACTACTGACACTAGAGGGCGCCATTAAACAACTTTCTGCCTCATATGAGCTTTATCAGCTTACCAGCATCAAATTCACTAATGTCTTACAAAACATGAAGTCAGAAAATGCGATGATGCAATTAAAGCGCGTCAATGCTCTCAATATTGAAAGAGACAGTTTTATCCAGCAAACCAGATTAAAGGTAGAAGCAAAAATAAAGCTGTTAAAGGACACTGCATCTCACAGATCTGTTTCCACCAGACGTTCTAAAAACTCGTCAAGATCCCATAGTTCAAAATACTCAACACTCAGTGAGCGACTTATTAATGCCCGCGCTGAAGTGGAAGCCAGCAAAGTGCAGGTGGCATATGCAGAAAAAAGAGCAGAGTTGGAAGCGCAGTCAGCACGTCAAAGAGCAGAGTTGGAAGCTCAGAGGGCAGAGTCGGAAGCGCAGTCAGCACGTCAAAGGGCAGAGTTGGAAGCGCAGTCAGCACGACAAAGAGCAACAATGGAAACCTTAAATGAACAGTGTAAACATGACGCAGCTATGGCAAAGCTAAGGGTCCTACAGCAAGCTATCAGTGCAGACGAAGGTGCAAGTGAGAAAGACAGCATTAACCTAAACATAGCAGATATGGAAGACCCCCTTAAATGTACTAAAGACTATGTCCTAAGCCACTGCAGTGCACACTCCATTGTCTCCAATGCTCCCGACTACATAGAGACTCCTTCACAGCTTCAAGTTAAAGAGGTTCCAGCAACTTCCTGCACTCAAAATCACTCCACTGCATTTCCTACCTGCCTACCTTGCCTGCCTTCATACGTCACAGAGCATCAGCGCAAGCTTCAAGCAAGTCATCAATCTCCAGTCATCGGTACAGCCTTGAATCAACGTACCATTGGAACAACTGACTTCAAGCAAGCAACTCACCTGGATGCATCTGCTGCACCATATTTCCCTGTGTCCTTTAACAACAATGTCAAAGATAACGCAATCAGCACCATACAGCCAACAGCATCTCACATAAAGGCGGAGACA